>APFE031693828.1:309635-334402 GCA_000404065.3 Pinus taeda
GGGAGTATTGAGCAGGTTTATGTCAAAACCAGGGAAGGAGCATTGGATAGCAGTGAAGCGGGTTTTCAGGTATTTGCGTGGCACTAGTGATTATGGTTTGTGCTACCAAGGAAGGTTAGGATTGGACAGAATGTTGGATATTCATGGCTTTGTTGATGCAGACCGGGCTAGAGATCTAGATCAGAGAAGATCTAAAAGTGGGTATGTGTTTAACCTATTTGGAGGTGCAGTCAGTTGGATGAGTAAGAAACAATATGTAGTGGCACTATCAACTACAGAGGCAGAATACATGGCAGCCACGTATGCAAGCAAGGAAGCAGTTTGGTTGCAGATATTATGTTCAAGTATGGGGTTAGTACAAGAAGCTATAAGGATAGACCGTGACAGCCAAAGTGCAATTTTCTTGGCAAAGAACCCTGCATATCATTCAAAGACAAAGCACATTGATGTTCAGTATCACTTGGTGAGGGATATGATAGAAGACAAAAGGGTGTTGCTGGTAAAGGTGGACACTTTGAAGAATACTGTAGATGCATTGACAAAATTTGTGAGCTCTAAGAAGTTCTCTTGGTGTAGAGAAATAATGGGCGTTTCAGGGCTAGAAAAATGACTAAGCTCTCCTGTGGCCCCCTGTGGAAAGAAAACAACAAGTGGGAGATTGTTGGGTTGTGTTATATTATTTCCACATAGTTAACAGGGGGTTTGTGGAGTACCCTTAACCCCACTTTATGGGGTCTGGGGCAGCACCCTGGAAAATTTTGGTTTTGGACCCTATGTTAGGTTGGGCGGACCCACCTATGGTTTTGTGCATGATTTTCGCACATGTTTTTTGGACGCGATGGTTTCAGTCCATGGTTTTGGAATGCTTCGACATGTATAAATATGTATTATGACATTGAAAGGAACATAATGAAAAATCAAGTTGGTAGTCCCGGTTTTGGGATCTAGGGTTCTCTGTGTATAT
This sequence comes from Pinus taeda, assembly GCA_000404065.3. Lineage (NCBI taxonomy): Eukaryota > Viridiplantae > Streptophyta > Pinopsida > Pinales > Pinaceae > Pinus > Pinus taeda. Next base: position 310,600 of record APFE031693828.1, read on the forward strand.
GTGTTTTATGTGTTATGCTCTTGCATTGTTTATTTTCTATGTTTTAGAATTCGTATGCAGGTAATTTTTGTATGGGGTTAAAACCTACATAGATATCGTGAAGTATTGTTAAGGACAAGATTCATCATTGTAAATTTGTAAATGACTCATCATTATAAAAGATTCATAATTGTAAAGTTGTAAAAGAGTCATCATTTTAAATATTGTAAGAGAGTCATTTGTGAAAGAGTCATTCTACCTAGAGTCGTAGAGGTAGTGTTGGGAGGTATAGGAGTCACTATTGGGATGATGTCATGGTTGGGTTGTAGGTCATAAAGTGATTGGGTATTTGGTCAAGTACATGAAAATCATTGTACATCTTATTGTATCGTGGATCGTTGTCCCTGGTTTGGCAATCCACAATCTTGTCTTATTTCAGTCATTATAGGGTGGTAGGGAGGTGTTAGGCAGGTGTATGAAGTTGCTTATAGGTTGGGGCCTATGAACACTTCAGGGTGGTAGGATGGTGCTAGGATGAGTTGTGGCTCGCTAGGGTGTAGGGGCATCCATTCAGTTGATTACTGAAGAAACCAGGGAGTTGGGGCATCCTTCCAGTGGGAGCTGGAGAAGAATGCCTTTCTAGAATTCTAGGAAGTTGTTGCTTTAATTTCTGTTGGCATTGAAGATTAAAAAATTTATTAGAAAAGCATTCAGTGGTTTTTGACCCAAAGGGGGTTTTCCACCTAAAATTCTTATGCCTATTTTGTTATTTTATTTACTGTTATTACTACATAAACATTAATAATAATTGAATATTAACTAATGCTCTGAAAATATTTAAAAGTGCTAATGTCTAAGGAATATCGATTCACCCCCCCCTAGTATTTCCAATAGGGAAGGTTGTTGGGAGAGACTCAACAAAAATGAGTCTGGGGTATATAAGGGAGGCCCTACTTGGGCCATTTTTGTGGATGCCCTCAAGTAGGAATTCTACCCTATAAGATATTATGAAAATCGGTATATGAGGTGGACCACACTATGACTAGAAAGGAACCAAGCAGTACACAAGTTCACAAATATCTTTCATACCTTACACACCAAGCTCAGTATCAAAGACTCTGAGTTGCATTTGGTGCTCAAGTATCATGGTTTTCTACATAGATACATCTAGGAAGAAATGGAATTCCTAGACATCTCCTCACTTGGTGAAACATACTAATATGTTGTCAAAATAGAACAAAAATTTAAACAAAAGAAGCAAGACTTGGGATCTACAAATTCTTCACAATGAAAGTAGGGAAAGGGACAAAGTTAGGGTGGACCTCCCCAAGACAACCCAACTAAGCCACAAAAAAATAATGGTTATGGAAATTCAAATGAAGGCACTGGAAAACAGTGTAGGATCCACAAAATTTTGTTGCACAACATTAATGAATTCCACTTGAAACAATAATTATTCATAGATCTTGCAAAGAAACAAACAGACTATAGCTTAGATTCTAATTTAGAACGGGATAAAAGGAAGTTTATTATTTATGCAGAACCCAATGTTACCATTGCAACTGCAAAGATCCAACTAGAAGAATCAGAGGATCCTGAGGGGGGGATGCCTCTTTCATTCATATATGTGGGTGAGAGGGACCCCGCTACATTTCATTGTTGACAACGGCAGCTAGAAAAACCTAATCTTAGACAAGGATGTCAAGAGATTGAAGCTACTAATAATTTTTCACCCTCAATAATACACCATTGGTTGGTTGAGTCATGGACAAGACATATGTGTCAGCTAGTAGTGTCGCTTGCCCTACAACATTAAGCCCTTCATAGATGAGGTATTCTGTGATGTTGCACCAATTGAAGTTTGTGATGTTCTGTTAGGACAACCTTATATGTGGAAACATTATGTTTTTTATGAGTCTCAACCTCGTAGTATTGTTGTTACTATGAGGGATCAACTCTACGAGATAATAGAGGTAGTTCCAACTATTGCAAAATCATTCATCTCAACAAAGCAATGGAATAAGGTAGTCTCTCATACTTCCAAGTTAGTCCTTTCCACAGTTTGGTCAAAAGGTGAACAACAGGTCACTGCAACCACCACAACTTCATTACAAGCTCTCTCTACAAAAAATAAGCAAGTGGACAAGCTTGTAGAATATTCTAGGGATATATTCACCTCACCTACAAAGACACCCCTACTCTTCTAAGTCACATATCCACTTACACTGGATCACAACCATCTGAATGTTCATCGTGGCTATAATGGAGCTCTTTACAACTCTATTATTTCTTTGCAAACATGTTTAGGTATCCAACTAAGAATCCCCATGGGTGTCACATTTCAGATTGCATCTTCACCAACAAAGTCCCCACATTGAACAACTAAATTTATTGAAAAATTTCAACGCTTCCAACAATAGGTTCATGTTTCCCTACCAAGAGCTAATGCCAAGTACAAACAATGACATGACCAACATCAGGTTTCTATGTAAGTTTCAAGGTACGACTGATGGAATTGTGGACACCAAGATGCAGGGTACTAACCCGTAGAACATACAACTCTATCGAGTGCTTAACACAAGGAGGCTTCTTCACCAGGGCAAGTGGTTCACCAGGAACCAAGTTCAATAAAAATTTCCTCATCTAACGAGGGGACTATATGCAATGGGGACCATAGCTTCTTAAGGGGGGGATGATTGATCCAGATGGATGATAATTACCATAGCCAATAATTATTTTTCTACCAATGTTTGTAAAATCATGGATTATATTCATAATATGAATGACTAATAATAATAAATCATAACAGTGCAGTAAGAATCTAATCACACGATAATTTATTTTTTGCTATCATATTCACTCATGGTATTCACCCATTGATTTTGTAAACCATGTATTTACCCATGGCATTTTGAAATGGAAAAGCAGATAACTCTCAGTGGAAAGACACTTGTGAAAAGTATAAATACAAGAATTCACTTGGAGCAAAGCATATAATGTAGTCTTATGGTATATTATCAATTCAATAAATATTTGAGTTTTTTTTAATTATTTTTATGCAATATCTCTCTTATGCATGGTGTCATATTCTAAGTTATCTTTGTAATGTTTTCTACAATATTTCTCTTGTCCATTATTCCCTATTCTTAATTATTTTTATTGCGTTTTTCTGCAATATTTCTCTCACACATTGTGACATATTCCTTTGTCACTCATGAATTTCTTAAACAACTTGGATCATAATAACATTAATGCATCAAATTTCATGAGAACTCTGCAGTTTAGCGTGCTTGGGACAAAGTAGTATTGGGATGGGTGACTTGCTGGGAATTTCTAGTTTTTATTCCTTTGTCACTTTCTAAGTCTCATTCCTCCAACGATCTGGATAAAAAATTACTAGAGCACTTACACTATGAAGATTGGAACTCATAGGAAAAGAAGTATAAAACATGGAAAAGTATAAATAAGATGGGAAAATAATAAATATATACCTTATTCGGCTTTAGCAACAATCCGTACTTGGATCATATGGATTGAACACGATTACATGTTGTTGTATGACAATCCCCACAAGAAAGGGCGTAGTCTACTTGTTAGGATTTTAGGAGTTGAAGTGACATTGTTATGCATGGCGATACATACATTCCATGGATGTTTCAGCAACCTCGATTAACTCATAGTTCCATTTGTTGGCAGTTGTACAACTCTCCTAATTTTTGTTATAGTTGATGCAATTAATGCATATAGTGGACAAGGCCACTCTAACTCCCGTATCCTCCATCATTTTGATGTATTTAATGTAGGTATACATTAAATTTTATGCATGCAATGTACCTCAACACCCAAGATTTCAAACTAAACAATCCCACATGAAAATTTCGAAATGAAATGCTTGAGGATTTCATTAAACTCATCAATTTTGGGCAAAACATTTGAAATGAAATGATGTGTGGGATGGAGGGAGTACCACCAAACTCTGCAAAAAATAAGAAAAAATGTTCCATGCAATGAAACTACGAGATTGCAATGGAAATTCTGGTTGCTTACTGAAACATTTGTGCTTGCAAGCTTTATTTCCAAATGCCTCTATGGCTTTCTATGGCTTTCCAACATCTACACATAAGCAAATAACAAGAAATCTAGGAATTAGCCTGAGGGCTTGAGGTGAGCCAACAACACTTCCTTTAGGTAGAATGTGTAGCAAATACAACTCAGTATAGTTATAATGGTATATGACATGCTTGATGATATCACTACTTGTAGAATTTTTCTACAAATCAGCTAGCTCCGATACCATGTAGAAATTCCCACTGTAGATCAACAGATTATGCAATATACTAAAACACAATACAAGATCTACTTCTACCATAAACTTTGCGAAAGCTTAATCACATATGAGCAGTATCAACCAAGAATAAATATAACTGAGAATGAGAAGCAATCACACATAACATAGAAGAAATATCACGGGGAAAGCCTCAGCCTAAAACCCCAACTCTATATTATCATACAAGTGGAAAAATAGTCTGGATTACAAAAAGAATCAGCTCACATGTTATCCTGCTCTCTCTGCAATCCCTCTTCTTCTCATAGACAGTCAAAGGCCTCTCTCAAACCTTCTCCTCTGCCCTCCAAGCCTCCTATTTCTTTGCGCAATTTTTCTTGGGGTCCAGTGAAGCCACATGTGTGAATTGGCCTCTTCACACACTCACTAACCTCTGATCTAACTGCGCAGTATTGAAGGACATAAATCCTTCTCCATGGATGAGTTTCCTTTATAGGAAAAATCCATCCAACTGATAGTACATTGTCCCTCTTCTGATCTCAGTTGGGACTCTGTCTGAACTGACATGCATGAATTATTCATGAGAGAATATTCAGTTATCTAAATTGCAGCAGTTATATGCAAGCATGCATTAACTAACTGAACTCACATTAATTTAAACAAACTGTTTAAATCAATCTAACTGGACTTGACTCAGTTAAGCGAGAGAGAGAGAGAGAGAGAGAGATGATTTCCATCCTAAAATGGATAAACAACTAAACCGAGAGAGAGAGAGAGAGAGAGAGAGAGAGAGAGAGAGAGAGAGAGAGAGTTGATTGCCATCCTAAAATGGATAAACAACTAAACCGAGAGAGAGATAGATAGAGAGAGAGAGAGAGAGAGAGAGACTTGATTTCCATCCTAAAATGGATAAACAACTAAACCGAGAGAGAGAGAGAGAGAGAGAGAGAGAGACTTGATTGCCATCCTAAAATGGATAAACAACTAAACCATAATCTTTCGAGTTAGCTATATATGGAGAGAGAGAGAGAGAGAGAGAGAGAGAGAGAGAGAGAGAGAGAAACTTGGTTGCCATCCTAAAATGGATAAACAACTAAACCATAATCTTTCGAGTTAGCTATATATGGAGAGAGAGAGAGAGATGATTGCCATCCTAAAATGGATAAACAACTAAACCGAGAGAGAGAGAGAGAGAGAGAGAGAGAGAGAGAGAGAGACTTGATTGCCATCCTAAAATGGATAAACAACTAAACTGAGAGAGAGAGAGACTTGATTGCCATCCTAAAATGGATAAACAACTAAACCAAGAGAGAGAGAGAGAGAGAGAGAGAGAGAGAAACTTGATTGCCATCCTAAAATGGATAAACAACTAAACCACAATCCTTCAAGTTAGTTATATATGTAGAGAGAGGGAGAGAGAGAGAGAGAACTGTAATATTTCGAGTTAGTTAATATGTATATGTATAGAGAGAGAGAGAGAGAGAGAGAGAGAGAGAGAGAAACTTGATTGCCATCCTAAAATGGATAAACAACCTAAATGTGATCTCAGGGAGATTTGTATTTGTAGTGGGTACATTGAAGGTCTTGTGCAACTTGTAGATGAACATAAGGGAGGCATTAAATATAAGATGCTTCAGTATTATCATTTTTATGCTAGTGGTAGAGACACAATGATCTTAGAGGAAATCATAGTTGATACCCAAAAGAAATTGCAAGGAGGAATGACCCATGCAAGCATGTGCAATTAAGGTATAACTATGTTTAAAGAATGCAAATGAGACTCCCCTATTTTATTGTAATTGTAATTAATGTAGAGAGTATGCATTGATGATTCACAACTTCCATTTGGCCACCTATACATGGATGCTATGCTATAGCATAAACAAATTGATAGGCAAGGAGTTTCCTTAGCACTTTCTAGAAGTCACTAATGAAACACAAATATCAATCAATGGTAATGGTGGTAGGTATTTCAAATTGAGCCCAAACCTATCCTTTTATGTTGTGATGTTTCTGGTGTAGGGAAGCAAAACTACCATCTATGAAAATTCATATGCAATAATGAAGATTAACCATGCTTGTGAAATGTCATGGGAATCCCACTAATGAAGCTCATGGATATTGCTTCCCAATGGCGTGAAAACACTAGAAATTACTAACATATGCCCAATTTTTGGTTGAGCGCCTTAGGCTGATTATATGAGGTAACATATAATGAATTCACCAACATTTTTATTAACTAATGGCAATAACAAGTAGTGTTGGAGACGTTGCAGTGTATTGGACATCTTGTGTTGTTCAACCATATTTTCTTATAGAAGGTATTTGGTGATGTTTTAGCTAATGCTTTAAAAATGCTCATAGATCCAAATCTAGTAAAGAACCATGTTCCTACAAAACCAAACCATGTTGTGCAAAAATAACATGTGGCAAAGGTGTAGTCCTTGGCATAGAGAGAGCATTCGAATTTTGAATTTTTGGGCATGAAGGAGGAATTGATTGCATATAGTTGGAAGTCTCATCACTACTTGCATTCACATATGTAAGTCAGATTTGAGAAGAAATCAAGAGAGTTGTATAATTTCCAGAAAATCAAGATGGTGTGGTTGTTGAAATATGAATGGTAAGTATGACCATCCATAGAAACGTCACATTAATCTCCAAAAAGTATCACAAGTAGACTATGCCCTCCCAATTTCTTCACAACTCTGACTTACACATGTGGAACTCCATAATTTTCTTATAAAGACTACTAATGTTGGTTATCAATTAAAAGACAATTTAAAGCCAAAAATCCATATCTTTGGATCCCTAAGAATAGGTCAAAAAACCCCAAAGGAAGTAAAAGCGTCTCCTTTGAAAGCTCATCAACATTTTGATTCACTTCTTTGTATATATGTTTAAAGGAATAACACTGAAAATATTGCAAATAGGAAATAATATCCCAAAAAAATAGGCAAAGGGTTACATTTACCACCACAATATGCTTACAAGCCTAGTTTATAATTGATTTTGAGTCCTCAATAATTTGGATCTTTGTTATGTCCTTTTTAATAGGAAATTGACACAAAGACCGTAGAGTTTAGAATTTTGCATGTTATGGAACCTTTATTTTAGTGCATAATAAAAGTAAACATTAATGATTTTGATTCAAGAATAGAACCACTCCAATCTCATACTTGGGCGAGTCACCTTAGCTTGTGCCACCAAGAACCCCCATGGGATATCAAAATCAATAAGAGGCATTTCAAGAGTTCTTTACTTCTTTTTCTTGGGCTCCATTTCATATTCTTTGGTCAGCTTATTAATTAAACCATTGGCATTGACACAATGACTCCCATGCCTAAAGAATAACAGTGTTTTGGTCCCCCCTCCAAATAAAAGAAATCATGTATTTTTTTGTAAAATCAGAATATTTATATTACTATTAGAAACATGGGCTTACATTAACGATTCTCTCTACTAGTTTTCCACATGGGAAACCATATTGGCGGCAGAGACACAAACATGGGCTTACATTAATGATTTTCTCTATTGGTTTTCCATTTGGGAAACCATAACAATAACACAGACACAAAATTTTGAAATTGTTCATATTGTTCATAATATGAGGAATCGACACAACAAAAAATACAAGTAGTGCTACATAGAAAACATAAAATGAACTGAAATGTTATTCAAATTGAAAGATTCAGAGTTATCAAGATAATTTTGGCTTACTTTACTTAATGCATTTTGATCCCACAATGCATTAATGGATCCCAAGTTGAGGTAATATTAACTTGGAGTATGCATCCATTTTAAGCATAACTAATTAAGCTATGTCTCAATGAACTATAAAAGGTCATTTTTTATCATGAGAGCATCTACACTATAAATAAGACATGTAGATAGTTCTTTCAATTGATTTTAGTTCAACTTTCCTTTTTCTTCATGGATATTTACCGTTCAAGTTGTTTACCATGTAATACCTCGTGTTTATGAATTTGAAGTTTTGTTATCATTTTGTTGGCAGGCGTGATTGCAACCATTCATCCCATTTGATACATTATTGACTTCATGTTGAGTGCATCTTTGTCCAATGTTCTATATTACCACCATCTGCTAGTTGAAATTCATATACAACTCAACACACCTCAACATGACTTAGTGATGCCTAATATTCCAATGAATGAGCAAAATGAATGGAGGCCCACCATAAATTATAAAAAACACTCAATGAGATCCTTTTTGAGAATTGGAATCATTTACACATATTGAGGATATACTCGATCAATGTATACGTTCCTTGTTTTTTCCAAAATGGATATAGTAACTATTTCTGACTTCAAATGGAGCCCCATCGCACTTAGAACATAATGTTCAATATTTTTTTATAATATATGAATCATTAGTCATTCCATTCATCCTTACCAATACCCTTACCACCTTCATGCACCTTATTAATTACAATTTTCATTTGTATCTTGGGCATATTTTGATGTAGTTTTATTTTTATGGCATCTGAATGTTCAATTATTTTGGGACAAACCATCTCTAACACCTCTAGACCATCTTGGCTATCTTCTAGTGTTACAAACTCTAGGTAAAGTTGTAAAAGTATTTACTTTGACAAATTTCCATTCACTATTTTGTTTTGTTTATGCATCATTAGGGAATACTTATTAACCTATGCAACATATTTTCCCTCTTAGACTAGCTTGTCCGACTAACATTTATACATATCAAATGCTTTCCTCAAACTATGAACTACTCATTTAAATTCATTTACCAATGCTCAATATTACTTGCACACTCCATCATCTCTCCAAGTAGAAATCATTCACTTCATTTATCATGGTAGATTAAGCCTTTAAGAAGAATGATAATGCATTATGTTTTATTCTAGTGCTTCAACTACTTGAGCTACGTTAGCTATTTGAGATTCAGATGGATGCATTTCCTTATTGTTAATTTTTCTTAGGGCTATATTGTTCTTTGCTTTAATAATTTCATTTCTTCATTAACATATTAATTTCACCCCATAAGATTATAAGATTATTCAGATTTACATCATTATTCAACAACATATGCAATTATGTAAAAGGAACAATATCATCATCATCAATGTAGCAGAACATAAAGGAACTATAGAAGAAAATCATTCACAAATGGGGACGTCAGGATTGGTCGGAGACCATGGAAAAACACACTATGGGGAAAACCCTTTCAGATTCTTCTGCTTATTAGATTGTCATTGAACAATTTAGCAAAATAAAGTATAACGATCTATATCTTCATCCATACAAATATCCAGCAAAAATCAACTAATCAATATCCGTGGGATGAACACAGTCATGCTCATACTCAAAACCCTGGTTATGAACTCTATAATTAATTGTTAATGTTTGCGTTCAACTTCTGAACACTATGGTCAATGAGCGAAAACTTAGGATAATTGAAAAACCAAACTCTAGATATCAGTCGCACGGAGGACATGTTGTGTGTGCGACTGAAGGGCTTCAATCGTATAAATGAATCTGCCAGCGAGCGAGTGAAGCTGAGATATCTCTATGTTGTGCCTGCAACTGAGGCCCAAAACCCTAAAAATGAGTTGCGAGCTTCGAACCTTGCAATTTTACCTTCGTGCGAACCCATTCCTCCGTTGATTTGCCTTAGACCTGTGCAAGCCAAAAAAAAAGAAAGGGAATAGAATAATGATCCATAATAATGTCCAAATGTGGTTGAGGTCACACTTATTTATAGCCTTCCAAGTGTGTCTAATTTTCTTTAGGGTCAACCTGATCAAATATGCACATGTGGGCTCATAATTCAAAAATATACTTTCCCTTGTCCAAATTAGATCATCTTTAGGTCGATTTTAGTCCTCTTAAAAAGAGGAATTCAATGCAATCATCATCTCCATCAAATGAGCTATCCGAAGTGGAATTTGGACTAGTTTCCAATTTTAACACTCCCTCTCAACTAGCGAGAATTCTACCTACATCATGTCATGTGTATCTTGTCATCAAATCATATCCAATCTCAAGTATCTCATCATCAAATGGCGTCGCTGCTCATCTCAGTTCATCTCTGCTTATTCTTGCTCAAATCTTGCTTTTCTATACTCATATGATGAACATTCTCAAATCTAAAAGAAGAAGAATTTGTTATCAGAGGGGACCCTAAGCTACCACCCTCTATTCAGCGAGGAGCCACTACTACCACTCGGAATCACTGCTAGTGGGGAGCCCAATGCTACCACCTGGGAAACATCAGCAGGGAGCCAATTCTACGACCTGCATCATCATCAGAGAGCATATCACTAAGGAGCACATCTCAACCTAGAACCACATTGGGGAGCACATCTCAACCCACAATCTTATGGGGGAGCTAAACATCTACGACCCCATATCGAGTAATAAGTGATATAAGGGAGCACATCTCAACCCATCCTATTACCAACCGATCTTCCTAGCAATGACGCTCAAGAGTCGTGTGGTAGGAAATCTGCATCATAATCCAAGCTTGGGCTAGATGTCCAACTTACCAAAATGTAAGCTTCACATGCCCCAAGCCAACTCAACATATTCAACAAATGAGGAAAGACAATCCCAACAAGCCCAACTTATGGGTATGATGCCAACTAGGGTATACTCTGCAAAGACCAAGATAGGGGAGAAACATATCCAACCTTATGGGTAAAATATATGAGTGATACCCTATTTTCTAGGGATCCCTCCATCTCAATTCCACACCATGGGAGCTCAAACAAGGGGGGAAGAGTTGGCTCAGTGTCCTCGAACATTGATGTTCTCTATAGAACAACAACATATCATCATGCTCATATATGGTAATCATCATGTCTCAATATCACTTGTCTCCTGTTCATACATGAAATCAAATCAAATATCACATTAGAACACAATAATATATATATATATATATATATATATATATATTATATATATATATATATATATATATATATATATATATAATATATATATATATAATATATATATATATATATATATATATATATATATATATAATATATATATATATATATATATATATATATATATATATATATATCACAAAAGGATAACATAGTCATCATCACTCTCAAGGAGGTTCCAACCACAAGCCTAAGATTGTATCGTACAACAACACTGTCTCAATATATGAAGGTATCTCAGTCCCAACTATATACGATATTCTTTGCCAATTAGTTACCACTATTTATCATCACAATGTATCCATGTCATATCCAAAACCTGCTCAAACAAATTTCCAAAGAGCTTCTTCATCTCGCCTCATAGCTATCCATGCTAGCAACATCTTATTCAACCTCGGTCGTGCTTAAAGCTACAAACCTCTCATCCAAAATATCATGGAAGATATCATACTAAGGCAACATCCAAATGTGCTTGTGAATAATAATCTCAAACATCATCGGCACATTCATGCAATCACATATTGTGGTAACAATGTCCCATACCAAAAATATATCGTCCCATGCAAGTATCTTGAAGGGTGCTTGGCAGAAAATCAATGTGTATGAAGCTAATCAATCATGAATTCACTCAAGTTCTATGCACATCATATATATATATATATATATATATATATATATATATATATAATATATATATATATATATATATATATATATATATATATATATATATATATATACAGATGGGTGTTCAAAATAGAAACATCAACGCTTCAATCAAATGTCGGTTTCCAAGTCAATTTCAACAATATCTCTTCACAGCATCTTGAAATTCAATCGGAGTGTCCAAGGATTTGTATTTCCACTTTCCAAAAACTCTTCAATAGCTTCACAATATAGATTTTATTTTTCCAAACTTTAGAAATGGATTCATCATGCCATTATTCATTATTTAGAGCTTCAGAAGCCATCTCCCTCTTACTTTGATCATCAGAGAATCATTTCCTATCAAGAGTATACCATCAATATATAAAACCAAAATCAAATTCATACCTTGTACCCTTTTTTTTTGAAGTAGATGTTCGGATCGACACATCATCTTGGCTTCACCAGATAACTGATAAAGTGGATATACTAGGCTTGGGGAGCTTGCTTCATATAATTCTTTCTACAAACCTAACACTTTACCAAACCAATATGCTCATCCTTACACAAATCAATATTGTGCAATCAAATCAATTAAGTCAACTTATCAAAGTTTAGAAGCCAAATCAAAACTAGTATCAAAATCATCAATATCATCGTATCAAATTCTTTAAACCAGGTGACAGGTAGAGATCACATCCAAATATCAAGTTATGACTTCTCTATTGTTATGCCAACAAATCATCATTTACCAAGCAATATCAAACAAAACTTCATCAAGTCATCCTCATGATAGTAATATAAATAATTCCAGTCACTAGATGAAAATGCATATACCAAGGATAAGTCATGCAGGTTCCATCCATTCATTATGAGATAGCTTCATACTGAATCACAATTGTTTATACTTCAACTAATGTGTCAAAACTAATGATTTCAACATACAACATCTATTGAATACCAATATAAGTCACTAAAATTCATTATGCCCATATAGCACTACAAATCATTAGTCGTCAAATAAAATCATTATTCATTAGGTAAAATAATAAATTTGCTATCATAGTGAGATCTATAGCCCAAAACATATCTCAACATCAAGTCAAAGTTATAATTCATTATCAAAACTCCAAACACTACTTATTTTCATCAATCAACTAAATCTAGTCAAACCTTTGCAATTGTTATTAAATAATATCATACACAAGCCTCAATGGTTAAGACATATTGATATGCATATTTTGGTTTCCTGCAAACATAAGTTTAGCCAACATATTCACATTATGGTAAGTCAAACATTCAAACTTCTGTGCTCATAGAACTTTATGTTGTCTGCTCCATGTTTGTAGGACTGTCATCCTTTAGGTGAACTTCTCATTTCATGCACAAAGCATCACTTTTTGTGTTATACAGGTATAATCACACCCATAGTCCTTCCTTCGTGTGGTTGGGAGGCTACAATTGCATCCTTAGTCTTGCTTCCATTTGACTGAGGCTTAGAGTAAGGAAAACTCTTTCTTCTTAGACCAAAACTTTGTTGGAGAGCAACAATATCAAATATTTATCTATTCATGTCCATAACTCTTACTTCAACAATAAATAATCCTATATACATATAATGTGAGTGATAATAGGAGTAGGGATCTTATGGAAAGATTCTCCCTCTGAATGGGAAGTCACTTCAGGAATCTTCATTCAAGTCATCAACCTGTCTATAATACTCTCATGCATCAACAAATATGTTACATCATATAGTATGTTAGCATCATGACATCAATCTTTCATCAAGGGTTACTATCGAATAGCTAATAGGAGTATACTTCAAGAATCATGATCACAACCTTACTTCTTTGTCACATACCTCAATCCATCAAGTCAGGGCATTCAATTTTACCATAGTAGCTAATAGGAGTATACTTCAAGAATCATGATCACAACCTTACTTATTTGTCACATACCTCAATCCATCAAGTCAAGGCATTCAATTTTACCATATGCCATAATTACTAAGCACATCAAAACATAAACAAAGGTCTTGAATATCAATCTCATTGTTTCTCTTCTATCATCATGGCTACCATGCTTTTCACAAACATTATCAATAGTAACAAGTTATCATCTATTAGAATCAAGGTGTTAGCCTTCTTTATGGAATCAAGATATCCAAAATGATAGGTGTTATCCAAACATCAAGTATACGAATATATCAAAGATCAATATTAAGTAGCTTCATAGAATCAATACATTCATCATGTCTAAGAAGTAAGATACTCATAAGTACCATGAATCCAAATCACTTTCATATGCATCAGCCATTTGTGAAGGAGACGTTCTCATCATACCTTAAGGCTTACCTTGCCATCAATATTGTAGCGTAACATTGAAACAACACCATACATACCTTGTAGTGTTTAGATACCTGTACACCTTCTTATAGGCAACTTGTAACACTTTGTCACCTTTTCATCTGGTGCCTAATTACCTTTTTCGAAGATAGTTATTTTCTTCCTACACTAGCCATCTTTCTTGCATCTCATATGATCCTCAAGAAGGATTCGCTTATCATATCTCATCAAGAAGTATACATGCATGAAGTATAAACAATAATCATATCCATAAGTATAAAAGTAAATATATAACGGAGCATCATAAATCGAAAAGGTACTTATCTTCAATGAGAGGTGATCATCTTAACCTTCAAGAGCCATCACTATCCATTGTTTATATAACAATGTTGCCTTCAATATTTCAACCAACTTTATCAGTAACCAAGCCTAATAGAGACCATCCCATATAGGACTTCATCAAATCTGACACAAGTACTTGAACAACTTTACATTTACTATGCTATGGTTTCTAGATTTCGTATCTCATATCTTTGCTATAAACCAGGGTTTCTCTCAAACCATAACCTCGTAATATTCATCAAACCCTAATACACAAATTGCTTAGGGTTTAGAATTCTTTTAGGTCTCCACCATATTCACTTGCTTCCATCAATGTTTTCATCATAGGGCTAATCCCCATGACTTTTCTTCATCCCAACTCTGATACCATGTTAATTTTTCTTAGGCATATATTGTTCTTTGTTTTGACAATTACATTTCTTCATTAACATATTAATTTCACCCCATAAGATCATAACATTATTCAAATTTACATAATTATTCAACAACACATGCAACTATGTAGAAAGAACAATATCATCATCAACAATGCAACAAAACATAAAGGAACTATAGAAGAAAAGCATTCACACATAGGGACATCGGGATTGGTCGGAAACCAGGGCAAAACCCTCTATGGGGAAAATCCTTTCAAATTCTCCTTCTTATTAGATTGTCATTGAATGATTCAACAAAACAGAGTAAAATGATCTATATCTTCATCCATACAACTATCTATAAAAATCAAGCTAAACAATATCCATGAGATGAACCCAATCATGCTTATACTCAAAACCCTAATTTTGAAGTCTGTAATGAACTGTCTCTGTCTGTGGTCAACTTCCAAACATTGCGGTCAACGAGTGAAAACTTCAAATAATTGAAAAACCAAACCCTAGATGTTGGTCGCATGGAGGACATGTTGTGTGTGCGAATAAAGGGCTTCAGTCACACGAATGAGCCGACCAACAAGCGGCTGCAACCGAGATCTCTTTGTGTTGTGCCTCTGGCTGAGACCCAAAACTCTAAAACTGAATTACGAGCTTCACAGCCTGCAATCTCACCTTTGTGTGAACCCAATATTTTGCGGATATACCTCAGACCTGTGCAAGCCCAAAAGAAGAAAGAGAATAGAAGAATTATCCATGATAATGTCCAAATAAGGTTGAAGTCATGTGTATTTATAACATTCCAAGGGTGTCTAATTTTCTTTAGGGATGACATGATCAAATATGGACATTTGGGCTCATAATTCAAGAATATACTTTCCCTTGTCCAAATTAGATGATCTTTAGGTTGATTTTGATCCTCTCGAAAAGAGGAATTCAATGAAACCATAATATCCATCAAATGAGCTGTCCAAAGTGGAATTTGGACCTAATTGCCAATTTTAACATATAATCCAACAACGTGGTCCTTATACAAGTAATGTTCAACCCATTGCTATATGTTAATATTAAATACAATGTTTATGACAAGGAATTGTACAACTCAATTAAGGATCTCAAGCATTAACAACACTCCAATCTAGGAAAACAAACAATCCTACATACAAGACATCATTCATTGAGTTATATAAACCCACAATCCAATATACAGGAGGAATAAATCCTTAAATAGTTCCAACTCATCATCAAGTACAAGAAGGGTAATACAAGTATTGTTGTATATTTATTGAGAAAACCATTTCTTTGTGCCATGTATATTATCCATCTAATTTCTCATCTATGAAAACTTATAGTAATCTATATTTGTGCATGCATGAGGACATCCTTTAGAAGTTAATTTTAGTCCCTAACTCAAATATTTCATCAAAGAGTGTTGGTTGTACAAAAAATGCCCAATCCCACATCCATAACATGACACTCCCCTCCTTTGAATTTTGGAGACATGTTCTTCATTTTATGACAACCACTTCAGATGTCTAATACATTGCAACATATCAAACACTATTTGTTCTTACCATTAGTTAATAAAAATGTTGGTGAATTCATTACATGTTGTCTCATATAATCAGCCTAAGGCACTCAACCACAAATTGGGCATATGTTAGCTATTTCTAGTGTTTTCATGCCATTGGGAAGCAATATCCATAAACTTCATTAGTTGGATTCCCATGACATTTCACAAGCATGTTTAATCTTCATTATAACATATCAATTTTCATCGATGGTAATCTTGATTCCCTACACCAAGAACATCACAACATAAAAGGAAAGGTTTGGGCTCATTTTGTACTACCTACCACCATTATCTTTGACTGATATTTGGGTTTCATTAATGACTTCTAGAAAGCACTAAGGCAACTCCTTACCTATCAATTTGTTTATTCTATAGTATTACATCCATGTATAGGTGGCCAAATGGAAGTTGTGAATCATCGATGCATACTCTCTACATTAATTGCAATGACAATAAAATAGGGGACTATTATTTTCATTTCTTTAAACATAGTTATAACTTAGTTTCCCATGCTTGCATGAGCCATTCCCCCTTGCAATTTATTTGGGCTCTCAACTATGATTTCCTCTGATATCATTGTGTCCCTACCACTAGCATCAAAATGATAATACTAAAACATCTTCTATTTAACACCCCTCCTATGTTCATCTACAAGTTGCATAAGCCCTTCAATGTGTGCACTACAAATACAAATCTCCCTAAGATCACATTTAGGTTGCTTATCCATTATAGTATGGTAATCAAGCTTATCAATATTTTCAAAAATAATGTTTTAGGGAATAGAGTCATCATAAGCCAAAATTATTTTTCTACCACGTGTACTTGATTTTGGAAAAGGTAGGTGAGAACACCTTCAAACTATATCTATTTGCAATATTTAGCATCCACTAGATCATCAATATCATTCAAGTCAAATCATATGAGCCTCCTCAACTAGAAGAATAAGCGTGGATCTCTCATCCAATCTAGAATATTATAGAGTTTCAACCCACCTTTTTAATATTTCCACATAATCCACATAGAAGGCCAACTATACATAAAATTAGTACACAAGACCATTAAAACTCTTTGGAGGCGTTCACACTCATTTTCCCATCTTGTGAGGAAAGTACATACACTTTCTTCTTAAAATAGGAGTAATGATGAAACCCATAAAGCACATTTTGTATATATGGGTGGATATTGCATAGATTAATAAAAATAGATGGTTGCTACACTTTGAGAAATTAATAAGGCCGCGTAGCTAGTGTTCCCTGCCACTTAGTAAAAAAATAGTGAATCTATAAGATCTTTATTGTTAGTTACTATGTTTTGTAAAAGCAGTTTTAAAATGTCTTTTTCGGCTCATGCTTAACAATAAAATACAAACTTATATTATATTGGCAAAAAAGAAATCCATGGTAGTCGAAATTACACAACACCCAATTTGTTTTGAATCGTAATGAATGAGAATGTTACCATGCTTGTGGATGAAGAGTTGTCATCCAACCAAATTTTTGTTTGTCTACTACTCATATACCATCTATCAATAACTTAAAATAGTGTAGTGAAATGTTTATAATTTAAATGCATAAAGCATTATGGTTATAATTGTTTTTTTGATTAAAATGTACTAATATTCCCAAAAATAATTGTAAAATATATAAATATTCAAAATACAACATATCATAAACTTTTTACATACAACATAACTATTTAATTTCTTAATTTAATAATATTGTTTAATAATGTTTTAATTTAATTTAGTTTATATGATTAAGGAAAATGAAAAATACTTTCTTGTTGCCGGCAATCTCTTTTAAAAACATATAGCGATTCAATAAATAAATAGAGGATGTTTTATCTAAGGTAACTACATAACTTTCTATTTAATTAAATTTGATAATATAAAATCTTTGAAATCACATTTTATTACTTACATTTCATTTAAAAGATTAATTGTCATCCACAATTAAGATTTCCATATTGACATTAAATTCAAGTAAACTCTCCATTTTAAAAAAGGTAGAAATGAGAAATGATACAATATGAAACTTTCTTATATATATATAATATAAATTAATTTAAAATAAAGCAAGGAACTGGGCCATAAAAGATTATCTAAAAACAAAACATAGTAGTATTTCTTAGTGTTTGTTTTATGCACATTCGTTTTATAGATTTTTGTGAAGGGGCACAAATGAAACCCTATAGCTAATCGAATTTGATGAATCCAATTTCGTGTGGAGGAAATAGCGATCATATTAAATTGCACTGACTTGTCACAACTCACTGGACAGTCTTCAAGTACTGCTCTTATTTATTGTAATAAATAATGTGTCACAAACGTGTAAAGGTTTCATCCAACTCATAATGAATCTCGATTCCCAGGGCTAATTAAGTTTAAATTCACAAGTTTTCTATCATTAACAAGATTAAAATTATACAAAAAAAATTCCACTAAATTTCCTTGAAAATAGGAAAGAAGCCATTGGGAGTTGAGAATAATTAATATTATTTTATTATTAATGGAGAAAATGGTTACATTGTTGTAACTTTCTCCCTAGTTTAGGATTAGTTCCCATAAGTTAATGGGGTTTGGATACATCCTATTTCCTAGTATTGTATTTAATGATGTAATCTTTTGATTGAATTGTAATAGAGTGAACGAGAGAAATCTCTCAAGTTTTGTGAGTGTAGTCTCCAGGTGCAGGCCACACCTGAGAGCTACATCTCTTTCTTTTCAATTCAGTGCATATTTTATCTATTCAATTCGAAAATCCTAACCAAAATTCATGCCATCATAATATTTAAGAGAGTTTACAGAGGTATTAACAATTATGATGATTGATATTGCAAATTGCCTTCTCATTTTGTACCTATTAGCTAACTTGTCAAATATTTTAAGATTCAAAGACTAGGTTCTCACAATTCGCAATTAAGCACACTGTACTTTTTGAAATTGTATCGTACCAGAACAATACTTTGTAACAAACAAGAAGCAAAACCTTAATGGCAAAGACCATAATGGAAACAAGCAGAATCATAATGGAGACAATGATAAGGGACGTGATTCAAAACTTGATCTTTATCGTTCATTCGTCACCGCATGTACGGATGAGCTGATCATCACCAATGCTGTGGAATTTCAAGGCAAGAGGCGTGCATGAAATTAATTGCCTGAGCACTAACTGTGAGGTGATTGTCGTAAGAGGGTTGTATGCCAACCATGATTACAAAATAAGAGCCAATGCAACTGAACCAACCACAATTCAAAAACATCATAATTATTATTATTATTATTATTATTATTATTTACATTTTCTTTTAATTTAAAGTTAACCTTACTAATTTGTGTTTGATTTTTTTGGTCAAATAACAACTATATCAAGTTCAACACATTATCAAATGAATTGTATTTTCCCCACAACAGAGATAAAAATAAATTAGATAGTGTTTACTTTCAGAATGATTCATCATGTTTTTTTTTTCTTTTTTTCGTTAATAATTATTTTTGGACATCATGTCCATTTTGATTATTCTTCCTTATTCATTTTTCTATAAATACAAATCAATCTATATGTAAGGATGTATATGTCATTTTGCAAAAATATTTTGTGTTTAATTTTTTGTTATTTATTTTCTTTTATAGATAAGGTTTTTTTAGCCAGTACAAAAAAACCACGATTAGATACCTACAATATAAACTTCAATTGTTCAAGTTGGTAAGGAAAATATGTGTCATTTCTTTAACATGAGTAATATTTATAATAATTTCAAACAATACATTGGACTCTAGATTATGAGGCTTAATCACCATATCTTAAAAAGGGGTTGGATAGAGATTATGGAACTTGTCTTAATTATGTGGGAACATAAAAGAGGCAATTAAATTGATAATATATATATATGTGTGTGTGTGTGTGTGTGTGTGTGTGTGTGTGTGTGTTCTTCTCACTTTAAAATAATAAATGTAATGAAGATGAAATCAAGTAGATGTATTACCATAAATATTTATTAATACTAATCTTACTTTTTTGCATTGTTTTTCCAATATTACAAGTTTAAAAATTAAAATAACAATGATTAAAATGTTTGACAAATATTTATGACTTGCATAATGAAGGGGTCATTTTATTAACCTAAAAATCCTTAAAATAAGTATATTTTATCACAAAGAAATTGGAGATAAACATTTTCTTTTAACATTGTATATCAATAAATTATCATTTAATTATTTTTAATATTATATAATTTACGAACACAGAAATTACATATAAAAAAATATAATAACTTTGACGCATTCATTTCTACTATCTGATTATCAAGAATATATAAAATGAATAAATAAAATGTGTCAAAATTATAAAGTAGGATAAATAACAATTTTAAGATGATTAGACCTTATCTCCTTCATTTAAAATAGAATAAGATAATATAACTCACTTTAAATTAAAATGAGAAATGCACACAAGGCAATTTTGGTAGAGTTGAAAAGTAAATTACATAACATAAGAAATAATAAAATCTATGTGCATTAGAATTTTATCATATATAATGAAAGATACCAAAAGCACAAACCATTGCTCTCATAGCTTATAGCGATATCCACTCTTAACATAAAGTGATATATCTCTGAATGGTAGATAATAAACATGGAGTTGTATGTGTTGAAGGTTTTAGTGTTTGTGAAATAAATAATTGTCCTCCCACGACCAAGAGGGTGTCCACTTACTCCTCACTCCTGTTGAGGTGGCATTGAGCAAGAATACAACGGAGAACACCAAAACATTCTAGTCATCATGTTTATAACCAAATGATGCTTACGAGTATTTCTCAAGATTGTAACTTCATATTCCCCACTTAACCAAAACAAGTAGCTGAAAAACACTATATAATTTGTTTTTTTTCTTACAGAAAAACATCCACTTCGAATACTAGAGTAGCAAGGCAGTATCACGAACTTGAAAGGAAATAAGCACAATCCAACTAATAAAACAAATCAAGTTCACACCTCCCCTTATAAATGATAAGGTTTTGAAGCTGAGACGATTACCTCTAAAAGTGAGCACTTGGAAGACATGCCTCTTAACGACATCAAACCTGATAATAACCTCCATTAGAAATGTATTAGCAACTAACCCCCTTCCATCAATGTCCACTAGATAATTTCTTACTATTCTTCTTTCTACCATGGAGCTGGAGAATTCGTCCACTGTAAACCAAAAGGTTAGTACAAGGTTGATTAATATTTCTAAGATACTTGGCCCTATGAAAGAGCTATAATATATTGGCTCTGGGGATCCTCTACCTTTGATTTCCATTCACGTATTCTTACAGAGCTTTCAAAGCCTTGACTCTAACTCCTCTGTATTCAACACCTTTAGTGTTGGAAAACCTTATCAAAAGGTTTGTCTAGTCACCATGTTGGGCATCATTCATCAGAATGCAAATGAAAATAGGCTCCTCAACAACAATATCATCAAGCATGTCATATACCACTATAACTGTACCAAGTTGTATCTACTACCCAAACTACCTAAAGGAAGGGTTGTTGGTTCACCTTAATCCCTCAAGCCAATTCATATATTTGTTGCCATTTGCTTTTGCATAGATGTTGGAAAGCCATAGATGCGCTTGGCAATAAAGCTTGCAAGCACAATTGTTTTAATAAGTAACTAGAATTTCCACTGCAATCTCATAGTTCCGTTTTATGGAACAATTTTTCTTTTTTTTGCACATCTTGGCAGTAGTCCCTCTATCCCGAATATCATTTCATTTCAAAAATTTCACATGACACTCCTGAATTTGAAATCCTGGGCATTTCATTTCAAAATTTTCGCATGGGACAACTGAGTTTGAAAGTCTAGGTGTAGAGGTACATTAAATGCATAAAAGTTGATGTATACCTACATTAACTACATCAGGAATATGGAACCTACAAGAGTCAGAATGGTCTTGTCCATTATCTGTAGTAACTGCATCAAGTACAACTAAAATCGGGAGAGTTGTACAACTGCCAAAAAATGGTACCGGTTAGTTAATCGAGGTTGTTGAAATATCCATGGCATGTATGTATCACCATGCATAAATAATGTCACGCCAACTCCAAAAAGTCTAACAAGTAAATTATGCCACAAGAAAGTGATTCGGATTTAAATAGGAATGCAACAAAGTACAGAGATGACCATGAACACAGAGATGCAACAAAAATAATGCTTCATTTCATTAATGTAAAATACTGAAATATGCTTACAAACAATAATGGAAATAAACCAGCTAGGGCGATGGTAGCTTATCTCTAAGAAGAGATGTGGCGGCTACATGCCTCTGAATTGTGTTACAATGAGGCTTGAAGGCCTATTTATTGTTGAGAAACAATGGAAAACCCTAAATATCCAAAAACCTAACCCTAGAAGATGAAACGCCAAACTCTGGGGCCCATTTGGGTAAATTGGTGCATCAACTTCCCGGGGTCGTAACTTTGGCATACAATCTCCGTTTGACGCTCACAATATCTCGTTAGAAAGATCTATCCAAGAACTAAAACTTTGGAAAAAGCAACATGGGTCCATGGACCCATGTTGCTCCTAGTTTTCCCAAAAAAAAGTTGTTTGGGGTCTCAAAACGGCTCCGGAAGTTCAAGACTCGAAAAACCACTAAAAATAATAAACTTTGCTACAATTAAGGAAATTGAAAAGCTTAAAGAAACAATGGTGGGGGTATAAGTGGACTTGGTAGGTAGCCACCAATATCCACCTGGATCATTCCTCCCCCTTAGGAAGCAATGGTCCCCATTTCATTGAGATCCTCCATGAGATGAGGAAACTTTTGCTGAACTTGGTCCCTGGTGAGCCACTTGCCCTGGTGAAGGAGTTGGCCTGCTTTGACAACTCGATACAGTTGGATATCCTACTGACGATTGTTCTTGATCTGTGTGTCCATGATCCGATCAATTGCAACTTGTTCCATGCAATCAAGTTTTAACTCTGTGGGTGTGAGCTGTTTTGCAATGTCGGATGTGTCTAGTAATGGTGGAAAGTATGGTCAAAGGCGGTCCACATTGAACACTGGGTGCAGGCCAAGGAATGGGGGAATTCTGAGTTCAAATGCATTATCTCCCACAACCTTGGTAATGGTGTAAGGACCATATCGGAGTGGTCTAAGTTTCTGATAAGCTCCGGTAAGGTGTTCCTTTTGCAAATGCAACTAGACTTTGTCACCCACCTGAAACTTGGTGGCACCCGATGTTGATCATGTCGCTGCTTGTACTTGGCATTTGATTTCTCTAGAATGTCATGGACCTACCGGAAAATATGTTGGATGTACTCAATGAAGTTGTTTTCC
>APFE031693828.1:334997-389718 GCA_000404065.3 Pinus taeda
ACTGAACTTGGGTCATGCCAAAAGTGCATTTCTCCAAATTGGCACATAACTTGTGTTGCCGCAGTGTTTGGAGAACTTGTCGGATGTGGTGGAGGTGCTCTTCCCAATTAGGGCTGAAGATCAGGATTTCATCCAAGTATGCCACTACAAATGAGTTGGTGAATGGCCACAAGATGTCATCCATTAGCCTCATGAAGGTTGCAGGAGCATTTGTCAATCCGAAAGGCATAACCAACCATTCGAAAATGCCCTCCTTGACTTTGAAGGCAGTCTTCCACACATCGGAGGGTTCAATTGGTACCTAGTGATATCCTGACTTCAAATCGATCTTGCTGAAATATTTTTCCCCCTTCATTTGGTCCAGGAGGTCATCAATCTGTGGGATCGGGTACCTATTACGGACAATGATCTTGTTCAGCACCTAATAGTTAATACAGAGTCTCCAAGTCCCATCCTTCTTATGTACTGTTAGTGTCGGTATCTTCATCCCTCCATCAGTGATCAAAATTCTCTTGTTGCATTGCATTTTAGGTGTCTCATTCGATCAACTGAATTCCATAATGTCATGGATCATCTGATGGCAGTGGCATATTATCAATTTTCCCTCATGGTCATTACCTGCTGGCATATTTTCACAAATTTAGGTCATTTACAGTCATTTTCTGTCTTTACATTTGTAAAAGCCATTTTTAGGGTTTATAGGTCTCATTAGGTCTAGGGTTTGTCATTAAAGTCTTGTAAAAGCTTAATAATGGTCAGCATGCACATGAGAAGCTCAAATAAGGTCTCAGCATCAAAAATTTCAATAATGACATTCTCAATAATTGATTTTTCCTCAAAACCTCGTTTTGAGGAAAAACAGAGTTTTTTCTTCTATGTATATAATTTTCATGTAATTTCATTTTTCCTATATGTAATAAGTCCGAGCTACAGCCCTAGTCACCTTGCCAAGCTCCTACAAAAGAGTAAAAAATTCAAAGAATTTAGTCCATCAAAGTTAAAAAACAAGTCAAACTGCCAAAACAGAGTTTCAAAGAACAAGTGAAAAGCAAACTTTAGAAAAGTGCGTTTTTGTAAATAAAATTAAAGTCCAAGGGTATATAAAGTGTTTCTTATGTTCAAGAGTTCATTTATGTGCCAAAAATAAAGTGAACAAGCCAAGTCGTGATTTGAGGAGCAAAAGGCAAAAATCATAGCAAAGGTTGTGAAGTTTCCTAGCGCGGCGCATCTAGGTTGATGTGTGGCGCACCTAGTCGGCACGACACACGTAGCGCAGGAAACACACTGAACCTTCAACGGGCACGGCGCACCTGTCTCTGGGCATGGCGCACCGGTCCTCCTAGCATAAACTTCACTCAAATCACCTCCTCCAAGCTCCAAATCTGGCAAACCTCATTTCACAAGTAATTTTAACATTCCTAAGTGCCATTGCAAGGGTTTTAGTCAGCTTTCGTGGTATGTAAATAGGTGAAAAGGAAAACCCTAGTTTGTTGCACAGCCACATTCAAAAAACTGTCTAGGGTTTCAAAGTTGTCATTGTTGTTATTTTCTCCCTTGCATCATTTTCACATCCCTTCACTACATTTCCCTCATTTCATTTTCCCTCCCCTTTCTCATTCACACTCATCTATCCCCTATCCCCAAAACTAAAAACCCTAATACCTAATTCCCACTAGTCCTAAACCCTAATTGGCATCCCCAAACCCTATCACTCCCTAAACCCATTATATCCAGCATAAAAAAATCCCTCATTCACTATCCCCCTCATCAATTCCATTCATCAAATAGTAAACACCTATTCTTGATTTAAAATCATTTTATACTCATCACTTCGAACAAAAAAGTGGCAAATATGGAGACAGATTCACCTTATAAAAGGGATGAGGAAATAGTAAGTGATTCCTCCCAAGAAATTCATGCACCAAGAAAACCTCACAAGGGAGGAAAACACATCTGGGAGGAGCCCACTACACTTATAGAGCTATTGGCTTGTCCTCTTGCTGTAGCATGTTTCAAACATCAGTCTTGCTATCAGTTTTGTGAGATGGTGGAAAGAGTCAAATACCATCATGAGCTTACTAGACCTTTTGTTCTCCATCTTCACAATGGCCAGGTCAATTTGGTAGGTGTTACATTCACTTTGACACTTGAAACTATAGCTGAAGCAACAGGTATTCCGAATGTGGAAGAACAGTGGAACAAGGGACAACTGGTGGACAAAGAACATTATGAGCCTTATATCAAGGTTGGCTATCAAAAGCAGATCAATAGGGTTTTCCCTTTCAGATACCTACAGGACACATATGCTCCACTTATGAATCTCATAATCAAATATTTCAGCTGTGAAGGCAGATTTTCTCGCTTATACACCTATCATGTCAGATTATTGATGCATTTCACTAGGGTGAGGATGATGAACCTCCCCTATTTCATGTTCTGGAATATTGAGAAAATGACCACATTTGTGCAAAGGAAACCTCCTCACCAACAATACAACAACATTTATCACTTTGCATTGATCAATATTGTGATTTTGCATCAGCTGAACTTGTTGAATGTTTCATGGGATGATTTCATTTCACATGAGGTTTTCACAAGTCCTCAAGTGACCCCATCAGTTTTTCATGAGGCAAGAGGGCCTTCACATCAGTAAGAATTGCATGAGAATCAAACCACCAGTGTGCTAGTATTCATCACTTATCAAAAGGGGACAAGGAGGCTATTTGCAGCAGCAAAACGAGTACTATCTCCACCAAGGGTGGAAGGGGTCTTGTTTCCTTCAACAACAAAGCAGGTACAGGATAAAGGTAAACAACCAGTGCATGATGAAGGGCCTTCTGAAGGTCAAGAGAGAGATTTCATTCTCATTTAGGATGAGGACATTGATTTGGGCTCCCAAAGCTCAAAACTCAAAGAGATCATCCAGGAACAAGAAGCTGACAATCATGCCTTAGCTCTTAACCTAGAAAGAGCTAAGTGGATTATAAACTACCTTGAGCAAAGGAACAAGCAACCGAAGGATCAATAGACGATCATGGAGCTGCAAACTATAAGGGAAAACTGGCAAGCAACAAAGTGGAGGAAAGTCAAATTGACACCGCTTGAGCAAGAGATTGATGTTGATCGAGAGTCTTGGCTAGAAAGGGAAAACTTGCACTTGGAGAAGCTACTGGAGAAGGCCAACAAAGAGAAAAATATGTTGAGGCACATGGCCTATCACTATCTGGCAAGGAACAAGATTTGCAAAGCGAGGATAAGGACCTTAAAGGCCAAGTTGAGGAAAACTTTGAGGAAGAAGAAAGACCAAGATAGACTCAAAATATTGGCTAAGGCTTCCTTAGCCCAACATAATACTTGATATAGGTCACTCAAACCAAATTTTAAGAAATTTGGCACACTTTTTATCAATTTTGAATTTTTGGAGGCAAAAACAGGATTTTCTGCCTGGTGCGTAGCACCACCCAGCACTCGCTTTTGGTAAAGACCTCCTATGGAGGAAAAATCTACATTTTTGGATTCCTCATGCAAAATTATGAATGTCCAGAAATTACTAGAAAGTTTTTTCAAGTCTTGAGCTTCCAAAAGGGTCAAAAACACCTAAAAAATGCCCAGGTTTCTGCCCCTTTTTGGCCACATAGGAAGCAATGTTGGGAGAACTCACTTTTGGAGGGGAAAATGGACACCAAATTCAGAAATTTCACTTGTTCTGGAAAGTAGATAGATAGAACTTTCCAAAAATCCCACTTGGAGCAAATTTGGTGCATGGGAAGGCCTCCAAAATCAGCCGCAAAAAGGTGTTATGCACAAGGATAGTGGCGTGGTGCACGGGGCGGAAAATTGTCAGTTTTGCCAAAAAACTCTATTTTTCGCCAAGTTTTTTCTTAGTTTGACCTTTTTCTCTCTCATGGTCAAATTCATGATGTAAATTTATGTAACTTGATGGAATTTGATGTAAAAATGTTGAAAATTCACTCATGGAGGTAGATACATCATGAAAAGGTTGTTTTGAACTAAATGAATCAGTTTCCTAGATTTTAGAGGCAAGTTGTTCCACTGCCTACTTTTCAGTTCTTAGTTTAGATCTTGTTGGAACAACTCCTAAACTCAGGAATTTGACCCCTAAAGCCTAGCATGAGTTGTTTGTTGCCTATATCTAGTACTTTTTCACTCATTTGTCAAGGTTGGACTCTTATGAAAGCTTTGAGCAGCATTGTACATTCATCTCTATAGTTTGGCAAAGGAATAGACCAGGGTTTGCAACATTTTGTGGGATTCTTGTAGAAAGTTGATTTGGTATTGTTTCTTCTTCTGTAATTAAAGTTTACATGTGTTTATGTATGCCATTAGCTCTCTCTTTTCATCTGAACTAAATGAATCAAGGATAAAGGTAGAAATCATTGATGTTGCAGTGCTCTACCTAGGGTTTGTTTAATTTTTTATGTTTTCAACTATTTGTAGAGGACTCCTGAGACTCTCATGCCCTCTCCAACTCATCACCAGTCTTAAGACTCTCCATCTCACTCAACTTAAAGCACTAAAGCTTTTTCCTACCTTGCCCCACCGAAAACTCTGCAAAACTGAGTCCATTCCCCAGACCCAAAACTGCCTTTCACTTTTGATCCAGCAAACCAAAATAAAATTCAATCAAACTCCTCTAAGCATATACCTAGCATAAAATTAGTCTTTACATCAGTCATCTCAAGCTTCATTTGATATATTTTATTGATATTGACAAGGAGAGAGCCCTCTCCCAACCTGGTAGGGCTAGCTACCAGGTTAGGTGTGGTTTGATGTTACCCTAGATCCCGCCTTTCTCAACCTGAGGTAGATTTAGGCCCTAACATGTACCAACACGATCGAGCTCCCACAAGGCGATGAACTCGAACGGATGTGACCTTTCTGCAGCAACTTCTGAATCTGCCTCTTGATTTCATTTTTCTCCAGAATGGAGCACCAATAGATTGGTCCATTGGGCAACAACACACTTTGGGTCAGATCGATGGAGTGCTTGACCTGATAGTGCAGAGGAACCCCTGCGGGAGAGGTGAAGATGTCCTCGTACTCCTCCACAACCTTGTCCATCTGTAGTTGTCGTGCGAAGGGGCCCTGTCTGAAGGTCATGGCCATTATCTTCTTCTTTCCTTGAGGGCGTATCATCAGGAAAACAAATTTCCCGATTTTGGAAATGAGCTTACTGCGTTGTTTTGCAGTAACCAATGAGATGGTGGTAGGCGGTGCTACCTCTAGTATCCTGTACAACTTATTTCCCAAAGTAACAATAATAGCATGGGGCCTTGATTCATACACAACATGTCGCTTCCACAAGTATGGTTGTGTTGAAAATAGCAACAAGAAATGCTATAAATAGCATTTCAGGTACCAATGTTGGAGATAGCAACAAGGAATGATAAAATGGAAATGCTAAAAGTAGCTTTGCTATAGATAGTATTTCGGGATAGATTTGAATTTTAGTTAGTCCCTGAACTAAAATTGAGAAGTAAAATTCGAATTTGATCTTAGCAGTTGTTTGTAAAATAATTAATTAATTCATCTTGAGTTAATTAGTTGTAGGAAATCAAACATGAAGTCTATGTGAAGACATGCAACAATTTCTCCATTGATTGAGGAAGTTATCCCTTGATTAAAGGAGATTAGGATGAGTTGTACTTTAAGTTGTAATTAGTTAGCTCATTTAACTGAGTTAAGTCCAGTTAGATTAGTTCCAACAATTTGTGGAATTAATTGTGAGTTCGGTTAGTTAATGCATGCATGCATGTAACTATTGCACTTCAGATAACTGAATATTCTCTCATAAATAACTCATGCATGTCAGTTCAGTCAAAGACCCAGTTGAGATCAGAGGAAGGGACAGTGTACTATGAGTTGGAGGATTTTTCCTATCTAGGAAACGCATCCATGCAGAAGGAATTATCTCCTTCAGATTGCACAGTTACTCTGAGTTTGGTGAGTTATGCGAGAGGTGAATTCACACAGGTGGAAACATTGGACCCCAAGAGAAACTGCGCAAGGAAATAGGAGGCTTGGGGGGCAAAGGAGAAGGTTTGTGAGAAGCCTTTGACTGTCTATGAGCAGCAGAGGGATTGTACTGAGAGCTGGATAGCTTGTGAGCTAAATCTTTCTGTAATCCAAAAATATTTCCACTTATATGATAATACAGAGATTGGGGTTTTTAGCTAAGGCTTTCCCCAAAGTATTCTTCTGTTTTCATGTGTGATTTATTTCTCATTCTCTGTTATATGTGTTCTATTTGATCTTGCTCATAATCAATTAAGCTTCCACAAATTTGTTTGTAGAATTAGATCAAGTATTTTGCTTTAGTATATTGCATTATTAGGTGATCTATAGTGGGAAATTCTACAGGTTGTCCTAATAATACATCACAAACTTCAAGAGGAGCAATGTCACACAATACCTCATCCATGAAGAGCTTGATGTTGTATGGAAGGCGACGCGAAGATCTCTTCCTTGGTGAAGCCACCCGATGGTGTACAATTGTGGATGTGTTGTGATCGGTAAGCCTAGTTGCTTCACGACCTCTACCGAAATGAGGTTCTTTTGGATCCTACTGTCGATAATGAACTATAGCGGGGAGCCCTTTACCCACATCTGAGAGTGGAAAAGACGCTCCTCCTCCTCTAGATCTTCGGGTTCCTCCTTCTGGATCTTCGTGGTGGCAACAGTGGCATTGGGCTTTGCATCGATAATCTGCTTCCCTTTATCATTCCCCTTATTGGGTTCTGACTCAGAGTTGGAACATGCATCTGATTCTGAAACCTTTAGCTCGGCCACCAATGGCTCTTGGCCCGACACTCACTTGTGTTGTGAGTGGAGCTCTTATGGAACTCACACCACTTTCCGTGTCCTTTTTCAGCTTCACGGCATTGTTCTTTGCTTGCAGCTTTGGTGGGTTGTCTTGGGTCACCTCACCTTGGATTCGTCCTTTGTTTTGTGGTTTGGGGGCACCTTTCCCTTGCTTTGGATTTGCAGATCCAAAGTCTTTCTTCTTTTGTTTAAACTTTTTCTCGACCTTGACGACATATCGGTATGTCGTGTTGAGCGAGGGAATGTTCAAGAATTCTATTTCTTCCTGGATGTACTTGTGCAGGAAGCCGTGGTATTTGAGTACCAAATGTTGCTCTGAATCCTTGATACCCAACTTTGTGTGAAGGGTATGGAAAATATTGGTAAACTCCGACACATCTCGGTCCCTTCCCTGCCACATCGTGGTCCACTTTATGTATTGATCCTCATAGCTTCCAACAGGGTAGTACTGCTCCTTGATGGAATCCTGAAATGAATCCCAAGTGGGTGCGGCTAAAAATAGAGAGCATGTACTTTCATCCTTCTGCTCACAGTAGGTTTCCCACCAGTCCTTGACGTGGGGGGCTACTTTTAGAAGAGCGAAAATAATCTTTTCCCGACTGGAAAAATCATGAACAAAAAAATAACCCTCTAGTAGATTTAACCATTTATCGGTGGCATCTGTGTCTATCTGACTCTCGAATATGGGGATTTCAAAATTAACTTGTACCTTAAATGGTGTGGCGTTTCCAGCATAGTTGTTGGAAGTCGATGCGTCGCCCCTAGGTAGCCGCTGAAGGATCTGGGAAAAGTTGTCTATCATCACATTTCTTTGTCGTTCGAGGGCTTCTTCGAGCAAGATTTTGATAGGATCTCCTGCCCCCTCGTCTTTCTTTTCATCCACCATGGGAGGCCATCGGGATTTGTGAGGCTGGTCTTGCAAAGGTTCGACCAGTTCAAGCCCTAATTCCTTATATCCCGACCTCGGTGGGGACATGCAAAGAAAAACAGAGAAAAAGCAGACCGTTGTGATACCACTGATCAAGATTTAAACAGGAACGCAAAAAATTACAAAGATAACCATGAACACAGAGATGTAGCGGAAATAATACTTCATTTCATTAATGTAAAATACTGAAATATGCTTACAAACAACAATGGAAATAAACCAGCTAGGGCGATGGTAGCTTATCTTTGAGAAGAGATGTGGCGGCTACATGCCTCTGAACTGTGTTACAATGAGGCTTGAAGACCTATTTATTGTTGAGAAATAATGGAAAACCCTAAACATCCAACAACCTAACTCTAGAAGATGAAATGCCAAACTGTGGGCCCTGTTTGTGTAAATTGGTACATCAACTTCCCGGGGTCGTAATTTTGGCATACGATCTCTGTTTGACATGCATAATATCTCATTAGAAAGATCTATTTGAGAACTACAACTTTGGGAAGAGAAATATCAATCCATGGACCCATGTTGCTCCCATTTTTCCCTAAAAACGTCGTTTAGGGCCTCAAAACGGCTCCGAAAGTTCAGGACCCGAAAAACTGCCAAAAATAGTAAATTGTGCTACAATTAAGGAAACTGAAAAGCTGAAAAAAACAATGGTGGGGGTCCAAGTGGACTTGGCAGGTGGCCACCAATATCCACCTGGATCAAAAAGGGAGACATATATTGAGCAGTGACAGTCATATGAAGACAATCATTGTGGTTTCTGTCTATATGCTCAACAAGAACACATCCCTAGGAGTGTAGGTCCATTACACCATTACTATTTAGGGATGTTTACCAATGAAATCAAAAAGCTTTTCACACTTTATTGCATTGTTGTAAGAGTCCAACAACATATACATTATTGCAAAACTCCAAACAACATTTACAAAAATATAGAAATACCACTTTATCAAAAAGAAGATAACAATGCCTTTCAATTGTGCTCTATTTGTATGATTAACATGTCAACATCTTTGTCGGCCATGCTTGGTAAGAAAGATAAAGTTCTCTAAATAAAGATCACGGTAATGATATCTTGGCCCACTTAATGGGAATAATCTAACCCTAAATACTTTGTAGGTATATATTGGACATAGATAATGCATAACAATCTTGCCATCATGTAAGCCCATCCCATCCTCCCTTGATGAAGATAGGTAACAAAATTGTTGTTGAATGTAGGGGTATAATGAGATCTTAGAGTTTGATTTTTTGCTTGGGTTATCAGAGGAGTCTTCTTTGTGCAGTCAAATAATTTCTTGCATTAATTCCTTTTACATTTGGCAATCTACCCAGAGAAAGAACAACCACAAGATGTAACTCAAAATAAGCCATCTTCATGAAATAGGCTTGTTAACTTCCAGGACAAATTCTGACAAATTAAGGTCCAATAGGGATGGAATTTTCTGTTGAAAAAATGCAAAATAGTTGCATCAACTAAGATAGATGGTTCTAGTGGAGTAGTTGTCATCCCATGGATTCTTGGAAAATGAGCCGCAAAATATATGTATCAACTCTGAGGCAGATGAATCCAATGGAGTGGTTGTTATCCCATGGGTTCTTGGAAAATGA
Organism: Pinus taeda; assembly: GCA_000404065.3. Taxonomy (NCBI): domain Eukaryota; kingdom Viridiplantae; phylum Streptophyta; class Pinopsida; order Pinales; family Pinaceae; genus Pinus; species Pinus taeda. The sequence continues at coordinate 344,386 of APFE031693828.1, forward strand.
GCTCTAGTGGTTTAAAAATGTGTTGTCGCACATGACATGCAGTTTGAATGAAATAAAGATATTTTTAGAGTAAGTTAATAAGTTAAATTAATAGTTTATGTATTTCATTTGTTCATGAAATTTGTGAGATTCATTGTATAGGTTTAATATATGATTTAATAAATATAAATATTTGTATTTATTTGGTTTTAATTGTTCCAAATATAGTATATTTAAAGTCTAAAACATTTCTTATTTACAAATATTAATTTTTATAATTTAAGAGTGTTTTAAATTGAATAAAAGTCTATTTTTTCATTAAAAAAAATCAAATTAATCCTTAAAAATTAAAATTTAAAGGTTTTTGATAAGAATGAAAAATTATTTTCTTACAAAGTGGACTATATTAAATAAATTGAACTTTATTTACCTATGATGATATAATTCCATGATGATATAATTGAAAGGGTATTGAAATAAAATAAAAAATAGACGTTGATGCAATATTTTGTAGGATTACATACAATGCACTTCATGACTAGCTGCACATACATTTGATATGTAAGATTTATCTACTTCATTTTTTTTGAAAAACAGTAACACAAATACATTGCATTTTGTCAATAATTCATCAATACAAATTTTATGTGATAAGAATACTTGGACCCTAATAAAGATGGCTTGATAGTGGATATAATACTTTATTAAGAAGTTATAATCTTAAAATCTTGTCCTAAGAAGCAACACTTTATCATAGACATAGATTATAATTGTTGCTTTAAAATGCGAAAGACAACACCTTGTGGAGGCGTTGTGACTATACTTGCAATAGTCTTGGAGCAAAATTGAGTAACATGTTGACAAAAAAATAACTATGCTAAGGTTGACTTTGGAACTAATGTTTTTTATCTACAAACAAAATCTCTTCCTTTGCTTTAGCTTTTTCTATCAACAACTTTCACGTGAACATTTTCATGTGCCAATATAGGTCCACAATTTTTCAATATTTGGTTTTTATTGCTCTGGTGCTCTCTGTATCATGGATCAATTTCTCCAATTCAACTTTGATGTCCCAATCATGGATTACCCCACACTCCCCACACATTTCATTCTCAAATGTCTCAATTTCTTCACGAATGCGAGGGGGGACTTGTTCTAAAAAGACATTAGCCAATTCCTTGTTCTGTGCCTACACTTGCATGAATGAGCTACTAAGATACACACCAAGGAAGGAGTTGCTAGCATGTGCACCACATGAACTAGAAGAACCAACTCACCCTTGAAGTAAAATTGTGTACCAAGACCTATATCGACTTCCATTGAATCACTATTCTCATACATTTCTTGTGCTTTTATTTGATAATTACACATAGTGCAAATTAAATGGTACTTTATTTTTCCATTATATTTAACATTTAATTATCAAGTGCTAACATTGGTTGGATAGTTCATCCCTTATTCAGCGAGCTTATAGTCTTTATATTCGAAGCCAGAAAGAATTGGGGAGTGAGACCCATGTCTCCATTCCCAACATGGAAACAATATAAATTGTATTTAATATTTAATAAAGTTCAAGTATCTTATTAATGCTCATTCAAGCCAATTTGGCTTGTTGATTGTGTTAAGATTCAAACACTTTCTCTCACATGCACAAACATTACCTGGACTTTGCTTACATGGCAACACCCCATCGCAACACTAAAACATAATTTGATGATCAACAGATAGAAGCGAATCATACTCAAACTAATTCCTTGATTTGGAAAAATATTCTTAAAGCGCTTCCCAATTGTCCAAAATTAGCCTGCATAGAAAATTGGCAAAAGGGATAAAGTGAAGACTCTTAGCTATCTGAAAACTGTTCTAAAAGAGAACAAGTCAAATTTAAAAATATCTAAGATTGTCTATATGAAAGGAATATGCTAGTTAAATACTATGTGTAAACTAAATACATTATTTGTAAACTACATACATCAAGGAAGGAGGTATTAACAAAGTTAGAAAAATAATTTGAGAGTGAGATGACTTGCCAATCTAGCTTTTTATAATTTAAAAAAAAATAATTGATTATGAAATAGAATTTTTATTTTTAGGCTGTAAGATGTTCCTCTATTAAAAGAACTCTCTTAAATACCTTCCTGTCATCATCTGAGCCATTCGATCTTTTGTTAACGATTGGCTTATAATTGTCCATTGATTTGAATTGAATGATGGTTACGTTTGATTTTTGCAGTTAACTGCCCTGTGGTGGAATTGAATGACGGTTGAGTTTGGTATTTGCAGTTAACTGCCCTGTGATGGGTGTTTAGCAGCCTCCATGGCTACGAGACGGTTGAAGGTGGAGCTCATCTACACCTGTCTAGGCAAGAATTTCATGGTCCGCATACTATTCTTCACAATTTCCCTCGTTGTTGTGTCGCAATTGCCATGGCTACCGTGTTTGTTCTCTACGTCGTACACAACACCACGCCAGTCCCAAATGGGCTTTAATCCCACAAACTCCTTGCCTTTAATCAAACGCTGATGGCTTCTCCAGATCTTCATTATTCGTTTTATGCTCACTTACTATTTCCATTACACTGTAACAAGCTCTTCTAATGATAATAACCTATGGGTGGAAACTCTGCTCAACATTAGATATAACTATGTTATGAGTCACAACACTAGATTTAATTATTTCAATTCCACTGCATTTTTAGATGCAATTGGAAAAACAAATTGTTTACTAAACTATTCAGATTCCTCGGCAAAGTACTATTTTAGTTACAATATAAGTTTCCAGATATAACTGGAAAAACAAATTTTTCACTAAACCATTCAAATGCCTCACAAAATACTCGATATTCAGAATAACATGGAGAAAATAAAATTATATATAAAAATTTATGTAAACAAGATATTATTAGAATTAGGCATATCTCAGGCATAAAGAAAGGGCAAAGATGAAACAAAAGCAGGCGTAATCATTATTAGTCCCTGCATTTTAGAACTAGATTATTTTATTGCAAGCTGATTGTTTCCATTACAAGTTTGATGAACTCTTGTCAAAAGTTTCAACTATCATTAATTGGGACATACAAACACTAGCAGACTCAAGCCAATGAGTTCAAAGACAAATAGGGTTTTGTAGTTACATTGCATTCATTTTTAATCAAAATGCTTTTTTTCATAAATTTTTGGGTTGCATGCATTACTTTCTGTAATTTTTTAGGTGCAACAAGGGGAAATTAATTGTTTCTCTATATTTTCATTAAAATAATTAATGATAGTTTTTAATAATGTATTAATGGTGATATAAAGTAAACTCCATATTGGACTGTAATATATTATATGATAGAGTTACAATGCATTTTGCTCAGATGCTCTTGGAATTTTCATTTCCTATCTTGTATTAATGGAAATACCGAAAAATTAATCACAGAGGTTCCTTGCAAGCCGGAACAGGTCTTGCTTAAACAAATACAAACTTTGTTCCTGGTGAAACTTCAATAAGGTCAAACCCTGTTAGGAGAACCCAGTATACCAAAATGCTGAAGTTACACCTCAGGCAAGAAGGAGATGCCATCAAACGTAGGACAAGAGGGGAGCCTTACAAGCTTACCTGGATAAAACCTAGAAGCGCAAGCCCCATAAGGATGAGGTAGAAATCTTCGAGAGGCTTTTCCCTCAACGCATTTAAGAGCCCTTGCGAAACCTGCGGAGCGTAATTCTAAATATTAGCACACAAAAGAAAACTGAAATCAATTCCTGAGCTGACATTAACAACAACGTTATTTAGAAAATGGGGTAACCTCACCTAGGTAATTTCCCAAGAACTCCCTAACTCGAGTGCAGAACCCTCAAGCAGCTCACGGAACGATCCAACCGCAATAGAAGACATGCTCATAGCATAAGCACCTCCGCCATGGACTGGAAGCAGAGCCGACGCAAGGAGGAATGGGCATAATGAGCTGCGTAGCCACACCCGGTAGAGGGTAAAACACTTAGAATATCCCAAAGCCGTCGGATCAGTGACCAACAACCTCCACCGTAGATGAGACAGAGGATCTCGAGGTTCACTGATAGCACCACTGCATGCATTAACATTTCTAGTCCGAAGAAGTGTATGACAGCAGTAACACGGTCGCGCCAAGCTCAAGATAAGACCTGAAATCCGAGCTAGAGGGGTGGGGCGATAAATCAAAGAGGATAAGGACCTTTCCTCCGCTATACAGAAGATCAAACCATTTACAGATTATTAATGAATGAAACTCGGGTCTCGTGTATTATGTGATTCACAATCGGGCGTTCAAGTTAACAGCTAAGGTTTTGTTGCATAATTACAATGGTTAGTCGTAACACAGTAAATAAACCAAAGGTATGCGTATTGTTGTGAATAATTAGAGGGTGAACTTTGATCATTGTTTTGTGTCGATACGGCCACCAACCATAAAATATATAGGTTACTCGTTACTTTGATCATTGTTTTGTGTTGATACAGCCACCAACGATGAATCTGAAGCAAATGTGTATAGCAGAAAATATTTATTAAAATCAGGGTTGTAAAGAGTTGGGGCTTTGCATATAGCTTATTTTATATGTGTGAAATCCTCATTCTCCTCTTGGTTCCATTTGAATACTACATCCTTCTTTATCATATTCTGCAATGGCTTTATGATTTGGGCATAATCGGAAATGAAATTTAGAGAAAATTAGTCTTATCAAAAAATGATTGAATTTCCTTCTTGCCATTGAGTTGCGAGACTTGTGTGATAGCCTTCATGCATTCGTGGTCAGTTGTGATACCATTATTTTCTATTATATGCCCCAAGAGATTACCCTCGGACACTGAAAACATGCTTTTCTTGGGGTTGAGTGATATTCCATATTGCCTATAGCACTAAAATATTTGCTTCAAATGATGCATATGATCTAATCTTTTCTTTGAGAACATCATTACATCATCTAGGTAGACCACCATGTTGTAGCCAATCATCCCTCTAAAAGAAATATCCATTTCCCTTTGGAAAGTAGCTCCAAGATTTATAATGCCAAAGGGCATGCATATAAATGTTAAAGTCCCCCATTTTGTTCTAAAGATAGTCTTCAACCTATCTGATTTAGCAACCAATACTTGGTTGTAACCATAAAACCCATCAAGTAGAGAGAACATTTCAGATCTAAAAATCGCTTGCAAGATCTACTCCATGCAGGGGACTCGATTGTTATCTTTATTGGAATTTTGGTTAAGGTTTTGGAAATAAATGCACAAACAAATCTCACCAGAATTCTTCCTTATAGGTGCAAGTTTGGAGACCGAAGTGGGATACATGATTCTAAAAATGATTTATGCATCCAACGACTTCCTCAACTCTTTCTATATGAGAGGCTCTAGTTTTGGATGTACTTTCTTTAGCTTCTCCTGAAAAGGTTTAACCCCATCCTTTATTGGTATTACATGTTGGATAATACGGGTGTCATACGTTTTCAAGTCTTCATACATCCATGTAAAATTATCTCAATACCTCTTGAATAACCCAATGAACGTTTTCATTTCTCTAGGAGAGTAATAAGTACCGATATTGATAAACTTGGGGTTAGCCTCCATTGAAAGATTGATTTGTTCGTGCAACAGTGTGGAACTTTGAGTATTGTGTTTGGTGGTCCTTAGAACCGGTTATGTAAGTCAAACAAATTTTCAAGAGAAAAAACACCTTTGGGCATGGATTTAACCTTCTCTGCATCAGCTTCTTCCAACAAAACCTCATCATGTTCATCTTCATTTATTGTCACATCCTTAGACGCATCAACATTGGCCATAAATTCCAGTATCTGTTGATCATCAATAAAAAATGCAAGTTAGTTATATTATTTGGGACAGTAGGATTATAAACAAATTTAATAGAAAAGGTGTCCTTAAGCACTGTAAAACCTAGCTGCAACATTTGCTAACATATCAACCATGGAATTTTTAATCCTTGGAATTGATTTAACATCGAAAACTTTAAAAGTAGAAATTAACCACCATACCTCTTGTTGGTAATTTTTCAAATGTGGTGATAAACAATGGATGGTGTTTCGTACCCATCTTGTAGTGATTTCAGAATCACTGATAAATTCCACCTTGGGTTCAATTCATTTCTTCAACCCAAGAATCAGTGCCTCATACTTTGTGGATTTGTTCATGCATTGAAATTCTAATCTGTAAGAAAAAAAAAACCTATTTTTTGGGGGTCCATCAGGATGCGGCTTGTGCTAGCTAGCTCCATCCTGAGTCTTAGACCCATCATAGTAAAAATTCCACATATAATTACAACTAGAATCTGAGTTAAAACTATTTACATCTATATTACAGAGTTCATTACCATCAACTGGAGGGCAGGGAAGGAGTTCCAACAGCGTATCTGATGAGACTACCAATTGTATGGCTTTGTAACAATCGATGTAAGATTCTAGGAAACATGTCCCGAACTATTTCTTAGTGATACTAATTGTCTCATTAGGTTCTTCCAACTCGGTGACTATGTACTTCATGTATGGCTCATTATTGATTATGACCTGATTATTATTTTACTTATAGGGGAGCCATAAATGAGACCATTCTATAAAAAAATACCCTTGTATCTTTGTTACACAACATTTGTCACTATCCTTGTACTCCCCGTCCACGATCTTGGAGGCCTCTACATTGAACCCGACATGCTTTCCCATCATGAAGAAACTCCCAGTATGTCCCTCTTCATGAGAAGAATAATTCCCCTTTGCATCACTTCCCAAAAATCTTCCTTTTATCCCAATTTACAAGACCAACACTACTGACCAGTTTCCTCCTCACGCCGATTTGCAAAGATTAAAACAAGCCCTATCATTGTACGGAGCGACTAAGCCCTTTTCCATTCACGTCGATCCTCTTTTGGAAAGTTTTTTAAATATGGAGTCAAAGCTTCCAACTCTAGAAGCTTTGTAACAAAATTTTGGCAGATGGTTGGTCTAGATGGAGTCGAGGAAGTCAGTTTGGGCTCCTTTCCCCTATTAGGATGGAACAAACTCAAGAGATAAGACCTTCTCCCATGATCATAGGAACCATCTCCCATCTATCCAAGCTATATAAACCTCTCTTTTCCCAAGCTAAACTAGTTTTGGAGTGAGTTTGAATGATCAACAAGACATCTATAAATTGTAGCTTTCTAGTGTACATTTGAGGGAGAATAGTGTGTTTTTGTTTGGTTTGAGACTAGAGGGAAGAGGCCTTAAAACTTCCATTGTTGGGGCTATCCATGAGATGTTAGCAGGAGTGTGGGAACCCGGATTTTTCGGAGGAGACCAGCAACGTCAAGGCATTGGTTGTAATCTCTTTTTGATTTATATGAATACAACTATTAATTTATTTCCTACATGAAGTGTTATTTTACATCTTTATGGATTAATGTTCCTTGACCTGTTAAGTAGGATGAATACAATATTTTATGATATCACATTTTTTGTTGTTGTTTTTTTTCTTGTTTCAAGTATTCGGAGGAAGGAAACAGAAGATAGCTGGAGTAAGGAAGTAGGATCATCACCAAGCGGAATAGTGTTCTAAGAGGTAGGACCTCTTAATTGATTCTAGCTTAAGGATATTTTCCATAGATTATTTGTTTGTGGCTAGACCCGCTCTCTCGGGCTAGAAGAATTGTTTGTGTCTGCACTGAGAATTTACCTACACCACAAATTGGTGAATATGCTTGGGATCCAATCCTTTTGTTTGATTGATTGTCATTTTATGGTTTCGTGTGAACTTTTCTAGTATCACCATTTCCCTTTAGTGTTCTCTGCTTTACCTGGTTTATTGCTCCAAGCTTGAAAATTATAGTGGAAAATCTGGTTTTAGCCTTTGAAAATTTTTACTTTTTTCCTTGAATCGTCGGTCAATGCGTTTATTTTTCTAACAACCGTGCCGATCAACGCGAGTTTCTAAAAAACAGGCACGTTGACCCCCTTCTGGCGCTTGTTGTCAGTTAGGCAGTCGTGTCAATTCCTATAGGTAAAGATCATGGTTTACCCTAGATCATAGCCAATGTATCTGGCCCTTTTGATTTCTGTCTCTCAGCTTGTTTTGATTGTGCTCTCCCTGACTGGGAAGCTCTTTTAGCTTGGTTTGTATGCTTGTTTGATTTTCATTTTCTTCACTTGATTTCTTGAGTTCTTGGATGGTGTATAACCCTAGGGCATCTAATTCGTCACCCATTCACCTGTTTGTGTGCTTAGCAAGTCAAGTTGATAGTCAAAGTTGCTCCTTGCATTTCGTTTGATTATTCCTTGTTGCTTTAATTGTCAATTAAACAAGTTTTAAAAGTTTTGTTTGTTCTTCTCTTGATTAAGCATCTCTTTTCGGGCATAGATCACATTGTTCATCTTGTTCTTGATTGAATCGTTGCATCATTTTTTGGAAGGATTCCTCTTTTCTTGCTTTCCATTTGATTGATGTTGATTGTTTTGAAAAAATTTCATTGAAGTGTTTGTGAAAGATTCATTTTATCATTCCATTGAAAATACATAATTCTAGTTTGCTGAATCAATATGCTACATTAGCTAGCATCATTGAAGACTAGAGTTGCATCATCATTTGCATTCGAAAATAAATGAATTCTCTTTACTGTTGAAAGGACTATTTGAAGTGCATTTTATAGGAATATTTAGTGCATTTAATAGATTTATTAATGGAAGATTTCATTTTTTGATTTTTGCATTGATTGTGTTCTCTATCTCTCAATTAGTGTTAACTTTCATCGAATACCAAGATTTACTTCTTCATATAGTTGCATGTAGGAGTTTTTTTAGATGACATCAGTAGGGCCTTGTAATTGAAACATAATTCAAGATCAACCATTAAAATATATTGAATTAACCTAAGGAAGCATTGAAACTTAACGCTCATATTTAGAGGTCTAGGTTAGGGACGTATTCTAGTGTCTTAAAACCTAGCAGTTGTTGTTCGCTTCGGCACTAGACAATGCTAGTACGGACTTTTGCTCCCTATACCATCATTTATATAAAGGGATACTACACTAGATTTGTAATCCTTTATCCGTAGGAAGCCGAGTCTACCACCTTGTAAATGTGATACACCAAACACAACATTCGGGGAGATTACATGCCCGTACTTCTCAGTTCTTCGAAAGGTATTCTGCAATTCACAGTTACCTGGTAATCCTTTTGACTAGATTATCCTAAGCAGTCATTGGCCTTTTTGACTCTTTAAATTTAAAATATCATCGAGCACTTGTCCTTTCGAACTCTTTAAATCCGAAGAGACTAGAGTCACCTTTTGCCCTTTTCTCGACTCTTAAAACATGAAAAGGCAAAGTTTTGTTTCAGTGTTTTAAAATTAACTTCCCATGAAATATTCATGGTAAAGTTATCTTCCTTAGTAATTCTTTAGGGTCGATTCCAATGTAAACCTTTTCCAAAGACTACCAGTCAAGGATTCCCCTCAGATGGGAATCCTCATCCTTTCCCTTATTTTGGAAATGTTGAGGCTCCTTATATGGCGACGTTGTCCCTTCCTAGGTTAACAATTGGTCTACCTATCTGGTTGCTTCTTACCTCGGTGGTCCCGAGCATCCTGACTCCTGTCCAAACGTCTCCTTTTTTTGAATCACGTCACGATGATTCTAAGGTTGACCCCTCGCCTTCTTTCCCTATTTCTTCACCCTCCTCTTCTGCTTCACCTGGTGAAAGTTTGAAATCCAATAACCAAGAGGTTATGAAAAAGAAGAAGAAGACGAATAAGAAGAAGTTTGATAAGGGAGAGGCCAACCGTGTAGCTGTTGCTCTAAATGCATTTCCTGTCAATAAAACTTATGATCCTCCACAGAAGGTTATATTCCCTTGCAAGCTTTGTAAGGGTGACCATCTCTTTTGAGATTATCCTGGCATTCCCAGAGTCTTAGAGGTATGGTCTCAAAATCTGGATCGACCATCCCCATAGACCTCTGGAGATCATGTCGATGCTACACACTCGGGTAGGAATGGTAAGAAGAAAGGGAAAATTAGATTCCCCTATAGGTTATGTGAAGAAGAGCATCTTCTTCACCTTTTTCCTCTTATGGATAAAGCGTCCAAAGCTTTGGAAAACCTTACAGCTCCTCAGGTCGAACTCACTGTTGGTTATCGGTGGCTTTCTTCTGACCCTCTCCCGGTTGGTAAAGAGATTAACTTGGATTCATCTCTTGCCCATCCTGCTCTTCCTGAGCATGACTCTCTTATGTCTTTTCTTAACCAACCATTGGTCAAAAAGAGTGCCAACTTGGCTTCGCCTTCACTTGTTCACTCTGTTCCAAAAGAGAGTAGTGATCATACTGCTAATGTTCTTCTCGTCTCCTCAGATTCTCATGAATTGAAGAGTGGCCCTCCCATCTCGATTGTTTAGGATAGTCCTTCTCCTATTCCTGCAGAGCATGGGGGAAATCATATGATACCCCCACCAAGTAGTCTTGTTGTCTCTTTCGATTGGATTCCATTGACTACTTTCCGCCTTCCATCTTATGTGCCTTTCTAGATTATAGTACAAGCCTATAATATGGTAGTACATGGCACTATATTAGATGAAGGCATGTCTGTTAGCATCATGTCTTCAACTATTTGGAAAGATTTGGGTTTCCCACAACTTGTGCCTCGCGCTCAGAATATGTTGGCTTTCAATAAAGGAACTAGTCAACCCTTAGGTGTCCTTCCGAAGTTCCCTATTACTTTGGGAGGAAAGACCATCTATATAGACTTGATGGTAGTCCAAGGTCCGTTAGATTTCAATCTTCTCCTTGGACGCGACTATGTTTATGCCATGGGAGCTCTTATTTCTTCACTTTTCCACGCGGTTTGTTTTCCGCAAGAAGGGAGAATTATGACCATTGATCAACTGTCATTCATTGGTCACCAGGTGCCTCCTTTGTAACCATCATCCCCTATCGACTCTTGTTTGCAAGTAGTACCTTCCTCGCCATAGGTCAATTATGTGGCTACGCATTCAATATCCACATATGTTGATGATCACACAGATGGTATCGTACATTATGTAATGGGGGCATTGGAACTAGATCTGTCTTTGGTACCAAACGACATGTATCCCTCCCTGAGCGTGGTTCTTCCATCTAGTGAATACCTCTTGGGAGCCACGTTCTCTCATGGGTCGTGAACAGATGTCGTGAGGATACTTCCTGGTCTTGTGTCAGCCTCGTTAAGAAATGAAACAAGGAATCATGAGGATGGTTCCTTGTCTTGTGACAACCTCGTTAAAAAATGAATCAAGGAGTGTGAACATAGTTCCTTGTCTTATGTCAATCTCGTTAAAAAATGAAACAAGGGTCTCGAGGATAGTTCTTTTACTGTGTCAACATCATTAAAAAATGAAGCACCTCCCTTTTCCAAATCGATTCTTTGATTAAGATCTCGTAAAATCCTATTCAAGTCTTTCCTGAACCTTGAAAGTGAACCTTCATTCTATTCACCTAGTTGAATTAAATACAACTTGGGGGGCATGTACCTCGAATTGAGTCATTGTGTCTGGGGCATGCAAACTAAATCCAAGCAGAGTTATCCATGGTTCAATCTTGTGTAAAAATTAACCCATGCCCGATTTACATCTCGTGATTGCCATTTTGATCAACTGATTTCTGCTAGATGATCCTTGGTTGTTTTATTCCATCACCCACCATCTCTTTGGCTGATCACATGCTTTCACTTGGTTGTTTTTCCTTTCTTGAGGAACCACAGCAATGAGTGGTTTTATTAGCCAGCCTCTTGACCATGTGGAGTTCCTCCATTTCCTGAACTAGTTGCTACCCTTTAGACCACTCGTTCCATTTGATCTATGCCACATCATCATGACCACTAATCCTATGGATCCGTAAGCTGCCAAACTCCGAAGTCGTGTCGTTGATATGTTCAAGAGTTATTCCTTATGCAATTACACTTACTCCTGATTCTCTGTATCATCTGAAATCATTTGCATCCCTTTGTCTTGTGTCGATGGTGTGGAATACATCATGGCCCTCCTTCGACACAGTTGCTTCCTATCAAATTCAGCTCATTATCTAGGAAGTTGGCTGAGAGACTCCCTTCCAGTACCTTAGAGCTTGCATGTCCTAATGGAAATTTCTTTGCAGTCAATAACAAGTTCACATCATTGTCTTTCGATCGAGTGAGTTCATGGGTGTTCGACTTAGGTTCCTTTATTCACATTCCATGAACTGTGCTGCTAGTGCCTTGAGAGCCATTGTCATTATTGGTGGTTTCTCTCGTGCTTGTTAATAGTTCACATCATTGACTAGTAATCAAGCGATTTTCTAGCATGTTCGACTTCAACAAATTCATTCACATGTTAGGATTTGTTCTTTGATCGAGTCGTTTGGAGCACAAGACCTTGGGCTCAGATTACACAAGTCTAGGTTGCGAGGTGATGTGACATGATCATATCAATATACACATCTCTTTCAGATGGATGGTTGCGACCATACCATGAGTTGTTATATGTGATCCTTCTCATTATTGGATGGTTGTGACCATGCCTTGGTTTCGTTATGATCCTCTTTATTGGATGTCTGCGCTCATGCCTTGGGTCCATTTATATGATCATTCTCTAGATGGCTACGTCCATACCATGATTCATATATCATTTCTCAGAGCTTTCAGTGATGTATATGTATCTATGCTCACTTGCAGGTTTTCTGACAATGGGCTCTGGTTCCTCGCATCCACTTGTAAATAATTTCACCCCTCACTCTAGTTCGACCTTCACGCTTTAGGGGGCATTTGTTACAAAAAATTTGTCATTGTCCCTATACTCCCCATCCACGATCCTAAAGGACCTCTACATTGAACTCAACATGCTTTCCCATCATGAAGAAAATCCTAGTATGTCCCTCTTCATGAGCAGAATAATTCCCCTTTGCACCATTTCCAAAAAATCTTCCTTTTATCCCAGTTTACAAGACTAGAACTACTGACCAATTTCCTCCTCGCACTGATTTGTAGAGATTAAAACTAGCCCTAGTACCATACAGAGTGACTGAGCCCTTTTCCATTCGCATTGATCCTCTTTTGGCAATTTTTTTAAATATGGAGTCGAAGCTTCCAGCTCTAGAAGCTTCGTAACGGAAGTCTAGTAGATGGTGGGGCTAGATGGAGCCAAGGAAGTCAGTTTGGGCTCCTTTCCCCTATTAGGATGGAACAAACTCAAGAGATAAGACCTTCTCCCATGATGAGAGGAACCATCTTCCATCCATACAAGCTATATAAACCTCTCTTTTCCCAAGCTAAACTAGTTTTGGAGTGAGTTTCAATGATCAGCAAGACATCTATAGCTTGTATCTTTCTAGTGTGCATTTGAGGGAGAATAGTGTGTTTTGGTTTGGTTTGATACTAGAGGGAAGAAGCCTTAAAACTTCCATTGTTGGGGTTATCTATGAGATGCTAGCAGGAGTGTGGGAACCCGGATTTGTCGGAGGAGACCAGCAATGTCAAGGCATTGATTGTAATCTCTTTCTGATTTATATGAATATAACTATTGATTGATTTCCTACATGAAGTGTTATTTTACATCTTTATGGCTTAATGTTCCTTGACCTATTAAGTAGGCTGAATACAATATTGTATGTTATCACGTTTGTTGTTGTTGTTTGTTTCCTTGTTTCAGGTATTCGAAGGAAGGAAATGGAAGATAGTTGGAGTAAGGAAGTAGGATCATCACTAAGTGGAATAGTGTTCTAAGAGGTAGGCCCTCTTAATTGATTCTAGCTTAAGGAGATTTTCCATAGATTGTTTGTTTGTGGCTAGACCCGCTCTCTCGAACTAGAGAAATTGTTTGCGTCTGCATTGAGAATTTAACTGCACCACAATCTTGCTAGACCAATATTTGCTATCAACATCCCATGTGATTCAGGGATATCGAAAACTACAATATCTATGAATCAATGCACCCTTGAGTCAGAAGATAGTCTAATAAATACATTATTCAACTCTCCAACAACTTTAACTTGAGATCGATCAACTTGGATGATTTTTGCATCTATTTTCTCTGGTTCAACATTACGTTTCTTGAAATCTAATAAAGACACGACATTAGTGGATGCACCAGAATATACGAGACAGTTGTGCACATTATAATTAAATATATCAAAAGTCAACATGAAAGGAGGATTTGAGGACCTAGAATTAGCATTTGCAACATTGACAATGGATTCAAAATTAATTGATGCTTTAAAATGAATAGAGGAATCAACCTTATAAGAAACAGAGACTTTACCAATAGAAGACATGGAAGAAAAGATCTTGACGATCAACTCCCTCTACCAAGAGAACTTGGCTAATTCGTAGAGAGATATATTTTCCTGGGTCTTCTTCATATCTTCAGTAATGTTGCATCCAATATAGAAATATATGGTCTCCTCCTTAGATGGTTGAGTAGAGTAATTTGGCTAAGAATACTTCTTCATCTTTCACTTGCATGTCCTCACCTCCAATCTTCTAATCATCAATCACTTTATTCACCATAGCGGTCATATTGTGTAACCATTGTGGGCATGTTTTTTCTAAATGAGTAGCCTAGCTGAAGGTACAATAGTTTTCCACATTTTTTGATGAATAAATTACTTCTACAGACAAAAGCAATCTCCCTAGATCTAGTGGCTTGATCTAGAAACAACCAAGACAAAATTGTTATGCCTTTCTTAGAGAAATTTGAAATATAGGAAGAATACCTACTATGAATCCAATGCAAGTGTCCTCCTTCTCCCTACTTGCAAGCTTTAGCTCCAACCCCAAATGCTAAAAATGGAACCTGCAAATCATCTTAAAAAAGTAAGAGAACCAAAACATATGCATAACAAGAAGCCAAGGATTAATTGTTCTACAAAAAACTCTAAACAAGAAGCCAAGGGTTCATTGTTATACATATGCATAAACAAGACATAATGTATAAGAAAACTAGTCACTTTTGTATTAATAAAAGTAGGAGAATATTACAACCCTTGTAGGCCTTGACCTTTGTAGATATCTCCTAGTTATCTTGTCCTTCCTTCTCCATAATATAAATCCTTCAATCACACCTCAAGCAAATGGATGGATTATGGACCTCTATACATAAATGAGCATCATAAGGGCATAATTAAGAGTCTCCAAAAGCCAACTGAGACTCTATGGGAGGTATTGAATTCATAGAGTAAATGAGGTGGTTTTAGATTTACCATTCTACGTATTAGATCCACATAAGGGGGAGGTAAGTTCTAAGAGATAAGAGATAAGAACTCAAGATTAGGAATTCAAGATATGATCCAATAGTAAATGGTTAAACCCACTCCTAAAACTTCTAGAAAGATAAACTTTGAAATTAATTTTTTTTTTACTCATTTCAACTCAGTTTTCATGTATGCAAACTATGCCATTGCAGGTTGCACTAAAGGAAATTGCGTTGGTATATAAAAATAGGGTTTTTAGCTAATGTAATCTAAGATTCTTGGAACTTCTAGAAAGTATATGCTTTTGTCTTTATAGGGGATGATTGCAAAGTGTGAATGGATAATGATTAATCTAGGTTTAAGGCCATTTGGTTAAATGTGACAAAATGACCTGTAACACATGCGAAGCTCCTCAACATGAAGATTCACATTGGATATTTGAGCTGATTTCTCTGGTGGATCACTTATTTTCTTGAAGAAAGACCTGTATAGTTTGTTTCCATATGAGCTCTCACTTTTTTTCCTCTTTAAATCATACACTTCATTAGATAACTTCTTCAAATAATCTGCCAGAACTTTAAAATCAAAGGCATCTTTATCATGAGATTTACCAGTTGATGCTTGTGATTTCTTACCAGTGGCCTTTGAATCATCACACTCTTCATGCACAAGTTCTCCTATGGACATCAAGTCCTTATCAATCGCGATATCCTTTCGAAACTCATCCCAATTATGAATAAACGCTACGGGCAGGGAATGATACCATTTTTTTTGGAATAAGTACCCTAGGGCTTTGGGTTAGAACCACAACAGAGCAGAAGCAAACTACAACAAGAAACACTCATACAACTCGAGAAAAATGCTTATATAATCAAACTACGTAAGAGCGACCGTACCTAGATTTCATTCATTCGAGTAGGTCCCACAAGGTTCAGACCCTCTGCAACTCCCAATGTTCTTCAAACCTGAAAATCATTCAATTTGAACATGCATAGAAGTATAGAAGTAAAGCATATTCACGAAATATGACTTTATATCATATAAACAAATGATTGATCATACATCAAAACAACATTCATATATGAATTACAACATAATTTGATGCATAAATGAAGTTAATTTCGGAACAAGACAACATTTCTTTTATTGCAGTAAGCTATAAATAACATGGAGAGAATTCACCTGAGTCTTTTTCTTCCATCTCCAAGTCGAACCTCTGGATTCATCCTATCCTAGCCTTCAACAATCTTCTTCCATAACCAACACCATGATATCTCAAGCAAGAGGGAGAATATCTATAATTAGGGAAACAAGGGTTTCCTGAAGCTTAGCGAAGTGCATGAGGCATAGGGATCCATCAGACTCAGTCAGGGATAATCTCAGTATAATAACTCTATCTCTTCTCCTCCTTTAGGTGTTCCCATAGAAGTCTATTTATATTTCTCCCAATTATTTTTTTAGTTGGGAAACAGTTGGGCCACGGGTAATAGGAGGTAATCAACAGGTAAAACCTGTGAACTCCACCCGCAATTAAGGAAATTTGATCTTTTAAGTGTTTTAACACATATATGCAGGTTGGGTATTTACTGACTCACGTGTACACGGTTTTATCTCAGGGAAAAGTAGCGTACAGGGAATAAAACATTGTTTTTTATATATTTGGACCAATTCTGGAAGGAGGAGTTTCCCTAGGCCATAAACCAAGCATCACAAATACTAAGGGTGGTAAATGGTGCTATAACAACATGTATCAACCTTGTTTTCTAAGGGTGCATAAACAAATGGCATGCAACATCATCATGTTGCATCCTCATCATCTGCAATGATAGATAGAAATTGTTGATGTGATCTTCAGTGATAGTCCCATTCTCTGGGTCATACTTAGGAAGATGTTTTTTTGGATGCCAGGGAATGTCATCAAGTGGGCCTCAGATTTCTAGAGGAGATTATGTTATCCAAGCCATAGGTTATTATTGATTGCCTCATGGTTGGTTTATGGCCATATTATTGTTATCCTCCTCGTCACTCTTTGAATCGGAGCCTAAGCTTTCATTCTCATTTCACAAATTCCCTTGGTTTGATTACCTTCACCTCTAAGGCTTTCAATGTTCCAAATATTCTCTTGAAAATGTCAGTTTATACATTCCATATTTCTTTCCCCGATATATTTTCTTTGTTATGGTCAGAATCAATTGGACTTTCTAGGCCTTCTATTTAGCATCTTTCAAGAATGTCTGCAAAATCATCCAAAGTCGCAGTAACCAATTCTTCAATCGAACTTACTAAGACTCCTCGGCAGGTGTGATGAGGTTGTGTTACATGGGTACGAGGTAGGATAGTTGTAGCAAGGCCAAGTCCAAGGCTCCTTACAAATTGATGAGTAATAGGGCGTAGAGCTCTAAACTATTCATAGGTGACTTTGTATGTTGGTTTAGAACTATCAAGAGGGACTTCATATGTAGGTGGTTCCTTAATAGGAGTAGTAGGGGAATGAGAAAGAAGTTGATTACTGGCTTGTTGAGAAAGTTGAGGATGAAAACAAGGATTTGTACTAGCCATATCACAAGGGCCCTCCTTCTAGCGCTAGAAAAATTGTTGACATGCCGTAATGTATTGCCAACAATGAGGGTATCTCCCCAGTGTAGAATCCCAACTAGATTCTACACTATCTGGTTTGGGATTCATATTCGATATGTAGACCTAGAAGCCATCATGTTGTTTGAAATTCACTTTGGACGTAACAAACAATGTTTGTTAGAGAACAAATAAAACTTTCAACAAATACAATTGAGCAATTTATGAAATCTAAACACGTGGAACTTTATGGATATAAAAATGACTAAGTAATTTGACATGAATCTCAAGAGAAGTAGTGTTAACAAAACTTCAAATAAACCCCATGTATACGGAAAAGTTTATTTCATTGATCATAAATGAGTTCATAATAAATATCATAAAATCATAAAGAAGCATACAATCCTATACATAATATGTGCTCAAACCAATAAAATAGCTCATTGACATAAGCATAAAATAAACACAAAATATACCATTTGAGCACCATAGGAAAATTTTCACAATGATTGATCACACATGAAAGAATCACACACTTAGGCTAGAAGACCTTAAAACATTAAACTGAAATATGCATAACATCACCATATGAAATTCCCATCAAATCCATTAGTAGAAGTGTAGAGTCACTACTTAGATTCACAAAAAAGGTTTATTATCTCTCAAACATTATGCACAAGTTCGGTCCAAAACTGAAAGTCCCTTACCTCAAGCAATGAGGGTCTACTTATAGAAGATAAGGTGACATTTCACCTACCCTCAATGACTTTTCATATTCCAGATGACTCTTCCTACTCTAAGGCCTAATTTACTCTCAACAAAATACAATTTACATTAATATTAAGAAAATAAAACATTTTCAATCAACTAATCTTCTACTAGAGAGATCAGGAACATTGATTTTTAATTCTTGAACCAAATAGGCCTGCCATAGCTTGTATTCTCTTACAAGAGTCAAAATCTTGTGTTGCAACCCGTCCCATTCTCTTTGCAGGAACTCTAGCACATTTTGTATCAAGGTTGGCTTATTAACTTGTACCTAATTGATAGAGTCAAAAGACTTTTGTGTATCCTTACAGGCTCAACCATATACTAAGTGATTACCTCCTTCGTAACTTCCAAGTCATCCCTTGCAACATCTTGCTTGATGGGATCTAAGAATGCATGAATCTCTTGTTTGATTTTATATTTTGTCCTTGTTTTGCATAATATGAAAATGGAAGAAACCTTGTGCAACTTGACAAGAGATTCCAGTTGGTCATGCAAGTGCTTGTAAGATGTCATTACTCTGTCTAGATCCATGGCCAATTTGTCATGTGACTATATCTTTACATGAACAACAACCTTATCATTTTTCTTTGTTATCTAGTCTTTTCTTACAAGTTCCTCAGAGGCATTAGGATATTGATTAGATCATTCTTGTATGTGTTCAACTATTGTAGTAGCTACCTTGATCATCATTCCCCATTCTTTCAATTATTTGTGCATTTTTTGGAACATAGAAATGACTTGATATAAAGTCAACATCTCATCATAAACCAAGTCCATTACCTCCTCTAGTATCTGCACTTCATCTAGAATAATTGGTTGTAAGACTTTTCTTTGGGAGTGGGAGGCAAGTAAAGCTTGGTTCTCACCCTGTAATTGTACAACCCTTTTTTTAGAGGCAACTAACTTTTCCTTCAAATCTACATTTTCATTGTTCAACCAATTTATATTTAGCTATGTTGTTGTCACAAAAGCAGTTTCAGATGATGCTACCATCTCTGGGTTCATTATGGTATTCATGGAAATTCCTTTCTCTGTGACAATTGATATGGGTTTAGTTGGGTTCTTAGCATAGCACTTATGACTTTCTTGCATGATTTTACATTGTACTTGGTCGAAGGTGATCCTGGTAATATCCAATACTTTTTCTTCTTCTTCTTCTTCTAGGATGCCCAAGTCCTGTAGTGGGAAATGTTGACCAATAAGGGGAGTAGATGACAAAATGTTCAAGGGAATCATATCCAACTGCATCTCTAAAGTCTTTGACTGTTGACCTTCTTTTAATTTTCTTTTCCCATTCTTTGAGTATCTCTTGCTCGATTTTCTCAACTAAGTCCTTTTGTTGCCTTTTGGCCTCCTCTTCTTCCTTCATCTTCCTTTCTTCTTCTTCTCTCTTTATTTGTTCCTCCCCAACCTTTGCTTGTTCTTCCCTTTTCTTCCTCATCTCCTCTTCCTTCTTCTTTTTTAGCGCCTTTTTTCTCTTCTTTTCCTTCTCTTTCTTCTTTACGGTTTCCTCTTCTTCTTGATTTTTCCTCTGATCTTCATGCTCATTGCCCTTTTGTTTCTTTTGTTTTACCTTATTAGTTTCTTGCCCCTACTTCCTTTTGCGAATGGCTTCCCTCACTTTAAGGATCAAGCTTTCTTTTGTGTCATTATCATATTTTTTTTCCTCCTTTTCCTTTTATAGAGTTTTTTCCAATGCTCTGGTTGCATTATAAAAGTTTTTAATATTCTTTCCTCATCATCAACAAAATAAGCATAAGCCCAACTAAACCCAATTTCTTTATAATGTTCTAATGCAACACCTCTTGGGTTGTATTTGCAAAATCTCAACTCAACAAAATGGAAGAATAGAAAATCCTTGGCTTACACATCCTCCTCTTTGAAGCTTTGAATTGTGCATAATCTCATGTCCAGCGAGAAGATAGGCCATGGATGCTTCTTTCCTTTCACTAAGATCTTGGACAATCTTGTAGTTAATTGATAGGAAACCTCCTGTAATAATTTTTAATTCATGGCCAAGGTTGGGAGAGCATTAGAGGGCTTGTAAGATCTAAAAACCCTTATGTAAGTAGCTTCTGTAATTGGGAAACAATCATCAATATCATGGATTGATCCAGTATTCCTCTGATACCAACATTATCAAAGATCTTATCTTCAGTTGATGTTAGTAGAATTGCGTGAAAGAGCATGTTAAAAAAATATGTGCAAATACTTAAAGAATAAGCAATATAAAAGAGACCATAAATATAATGCACACAAAATTTTGATAATGAGATTCTTCTAGTGTAGACTACGTCTCTAGGCCTTGATTTAATAATGGAGAGGTTGCTTCATTCATATCATCAAAAAAAGGAAAATACATTGAAAAATACATAATTATACCTATAATCCTGGCAATGACTTGAAATTTTACTATTTAAAACATAGCAATCACAACACCAGTAGGTATGTCTTGTCCTCTTGAGACTTTTGACTATAAACATGACCTACTTCTGAAAGGTACATTGTTGTCTCGAACTCCATGCCTAACAATTAGTGGAAAAGGAGGGTTTCTTCTATGACCTCCAAGATCTACTACTCAAATGCAAAAATAGACTACATCATTGCAATCCTTGAAAAATTCTGGTTAAAATGAGTATAAACTTCATCCCATTTTGACACTATCAAATCTGGACCCTTAGGGAATACTTCATATTCCTCCATAGGTTTTGCATAAAATATTTTGGGAATATTATAGGAAATATTCCTCTATAATATGCCCCTTAGAACCATGCCCCCTCTATGTTTTTCCCTCGAACTGGTTCTAACTCTCCTCAACCCTCACGACTTCTCCCTTGGTCGAATGAACATTGGTGGGATTTAAATAAACGTGGCCTAGTGGTAATTCCAAACATTGTCAAGCTAGCAGGATGGTTAACGACACTATTATAAACTTTGACCCCAATGGGCTTATTGGTTCAATACCCACCACGAGCCATTTTAATATTATAAACATTAGCAGCCATTGGTTTCAATGGTTAAAACAACCATTAACAAACCACCCATCAAAACTCGTGGTCACTATTGTTTATTATATATAACATGCCACCAAGCTTAGACGTAACTAACCATTTAATATTTGTTCACTGATATACCCTTTTTTTTTATAACCTGGACCATCGACTGTTTAAATGATCCGTCACCAAGTTGATAGTTAGTTGGTTAAGTTTGGTGGATCCACCCGATTCAGTGGGTTGCGCCAACCCACTTGCCACTATACAACTTACAAGCAAAAAACATAAATGGCCTCGTAATTATAATAAGACTCGTAATTGTGGTTGAATGATATAGCATTGAGATTGGTGAATAGTTGTCATGGGCTCAAATCCTATGGAGGTGATAATTTTAGGCATCTATCACTATTCCATGTGGCGCCACATGATTGGGCCCCATGGAATCATACAATTGGACCACCTATAGCCATATCAATACCCACATCAACCAGTCAATGGTCACATATCAGCTTTGGAATGGACCTTCATTGGTGAAGTCACCCTTGTATTCCTTGTTGACTGGGCTGCTACATGGTACCCTGTGGGACATACCTTGTAGAAATTACATTGTAGATTTACAACTTCTCATTAAGTTTTAATAAAAATCACAAGACACAAACCTACTCTACTGCTTTGTGGACATTAATTCACAATTTAGAACAAAAATATCAGACATGCAAGAAGAAATAACACACATGCAACAAGTATTTTTATCTGGGGAAAGCAATCTTCTAAAAACCCCAATGCCTGCTTGCATTAATCAAATGAATAGAGATGTATTATAACTAGTTTTCTCAACTAAGCACACCCTACAAGTGCATAACCTATCTCTCTGCTTACTGAAAGCCTCTGACCCAAACTTAGTCAAAATTTTCTTCTTCTTGAGCTCATACTTCCTTGAATTTTTCCTTGAGGAATTAAACCCATGTTATTTTGGGAATTCCTCAAATTGAGTTGTGCAATTCCTTAGGTTGACTATCTGACTGCATGCAACACATGTATACTCAAGACTAATCTACACCTAATGTTACACTAGCTTAGAATCTCCACCAAGCATGGGGAACTCGAATTATCTGTATGCACTAGTTATTTTGGGCATATTGACCAATTAATTGGATGATCACTAAGTTTGACAGAAGTCCCATTGCATAATTTGACCCTCCACTAGCTCCTCCAACAGTTGGAACTAACTTAAATGATATTGGAACAGTTGAAAAACAACCTTAGATAACTGACCTTGATTTCTACAAATTAGCAATCACACATGCTTAACTGAAATCTTACTCCTCCAACTCAAATTTACTGAGTAAACTGAGTGACACGAGCCATGTCACAAAATTTAACATCATCAAAGTTGTCTAATCATGTGGAAATTTGAATTTTCTTAATTTAATCAAGGAAAAATCAAATTAAGAATTTCTTGTTGCATTTTTCAACACTCCCTCTCAGCAAGAAAGGGATTATAAACCACCCCTATCTTGCACTTGTGAAAGTCGAACTTCCCTCTTGACAATTCCTTTGTCAAAATGTCACCATCTTGTTCCTCTGTTGAAATATACTGCAACAAAATTATTTGCCTCTACACACAATCCCACAAATGTTGATATCAATTATCTATATGCTTGGATCAATATTGAAAAACAGGATTTCTAGAGAGCTTGATGAAACTCTGATTATTGTAGTAGATCACAGTTTGATCCATTATGTGACCAAAAAATCCAACAAGCCTCTTTCTCATCCAGATTGCCTCACATGTTTCTTGACTAGAAGCCATGTATTATGCTTCTATTGAGATGAATGACACATATATTTGCTTCATGTTGTACCAAGAAACCATAGTGGACCCAACGCTAAAAATTCCACCTAATGTACTATTTTTGTCTGATGAACTGTCCCCACCCAATCTACATATGTGAAGCCACACATCTTCACTCCCTTTATCTATTTGTACCATAGTCCATATTGGGTAGTTCCTCTGAGGTACCTATTGGGTCAATTTATTGAGTAAATTAACACAAATATTCAATTATTAATCTGGGTTTGTAGAACTTAGAAGCATGTCCAAAGTCTATGGATTCCAATGGTAGTCAATGTTATAAGATGAATTATGGAAACTGAAGGAAATACATATTAAAAATATAATTAGAAATAAAATCTAACTAAACAATTTCTAATCCAATATGTAATAAGCAGTAGAAATGGCTCCTAACTTAGGAGAACTAGATTGACCTTCTTGACAATACTACTTCATGAACATAAATTGAAATCACTAATGATCAACAGCTTATGATGCATGAAAGAATAAAGGAAGAGGCTCCTGACTAAGGAGATCCATGTTGTCCTTCTTTATAAGTTTATTCATCATTAACACCATTGTATGAAAACTGGAAATTCAGAAAATAACTTAAGGAAGATGAATTCTAGTTACTACTATTGATCAAATAGAAGGAGAGCTTAACTTAATAAATGATTTGACCCTTCATATACACATTAGAATTTAAACTAAGATTCATCAGCAAACATAATAAAACATCATACATCTAAATAACTGAAATAAACATAAAGCAAACTAGTTTATGAAATTGCAACTAAATTAACCAGAAAGTGCACTTAGCTCGGTATGGGGGCCCTCCACCCTTGTCTTGCACATTTGAATAAATCTCAGCTACAACAACTTCAGTAAATCAACCAAACATGAACAACAAATTGAAATGAAACAAGTTCTTCAATTAACTTTCAGTCTTCAAAGAGTCTCAAAATCAGGTTACATAAATTCTACATCCTTAAGCCTTCAATAGTCTTGGCTTAAATAGAGAAATAATAAACAAACTTGACAAAAAAGTCTCTAGCAACCTTATCTATCCTAATCCCATTTATTCTGGTCAAATCCACCCATTTAGTTACACAAAATTTGGAAAAATCCCAAACATCACTAATTTTGGCCAATTTCCGAGGGATTTCCTAAATGAGTGGTCCTGTTTGACCAGCTTTGACGGGGCCTGTTTAAGATCAATTGACCAAACCAATAGGAATTCGTTCAATATTAGTTCCCAAGCTTTCTAAAAATGTGTTCATCTTGTGCCCAAGTGTCCTGCAAGTATGACTTCAATGGAGCCATTACGGGAATTTCTAATCCTATCCAAAAATGCACTTAAAATCCAATTTTTGTCAAAACATCTAAAAATTGCAAATCTTAATTTATATACCTGGATATGCATAAATTGGTCAAAATATGGTGTATATGGATGGTAGATGGATGGATAACATGAAAATTAGGTGTATTTTAATAAGAAAATTTTGATCAAAAACTAGGGCCAACATCTCCCCCTTGCTTACTCTTAAGCATGTCCTCATCTGTCTCCTTGACCTTTTACTTCTATATGATCATTGGCCTGCTGATGTACTTGTGGTTCTGACCCTTGAAGGTGAAGCTTCCTATTGAGCTACCTGTAAAAGGATATCTATACCTTCATGTACTTTTTCTCCTTCCTTGTAGATGACATTCTTTACCTTTTCCCCTTTCCTTTCCTCTATTTTTCTAAAAAGAAATTTCATATGTTCTCTTTGAAGTGCTACCCTTTATAATATTCTTCACCTATTAGTGGCAAAATTGTGGCTTGGGCTATGTATTATGGAGTGATGGGAACAAAAATGTCTCTGATGTGTGATGAGGTTTCACCACCAATAGTCAAATACAACAACTTTACACTATTCTTCCTCTCATGATAAAACACCAAAAATAACACCAATAAATCATTTTAGATAAGCAGCTTTAGAGAAGACAACAAATACAACTTGAAATTTGTAGTAAATTATGACATAGCATTCATGTCCCTCTCATATTAACAATATCAACAACTTCACTTAAAGGAACCAATATCCATTTGCTCTCACATCTTCACTGAAAGAAGCCAATCTTGCAATGTCACAGTCACAGAGAAAACATCAATCGAACAGATCAAAGTTTCTTTCACTTGAGCAGGGGGTTTTCTTCTTGTATAATTCCACTACAAAATAACTTGCGCCAATCCTTTTTATGACTAGGAGTTCACTTTCAATTTAGTAACTATTTTTCCCACACAATCTACAAAATAAGGTTTGAAAGAACCATAAAAATATCTCAAATAGTAATGAATTTGAGAAAATTGTCCATGTGGAGCCTGATTGGGTTCATTATGAAGAAAACCCATGTTTTCATTTTTCAAATTTCATTTTCTTTTGCTCAAAAAGAGCAATAAAAAATAGGGGCTTCTTAAAAATCGAAATGCATTTCTGGGACTGAATAAAATTTCATGATCATTCAATTTGGAATCAATTTCTGGAAGATTAACTAATGTGTGCATTCAATTGGAAATCAATTTCTAGAGACAAAAACCATCCTACAATTTTGAATGTTTCTTTTAAATTTAATAACACCACCACTCACTGCTTTAAAAAAAAAAACAAAAACAAAAAAAACAAATCCTGGAAATGGGTAATTTTCATAAATCTAAACGGGTATTTTTTTTAAAAATCACCTTCTTCAGCTTCTTAGAAATTGAATGTTGGAGTTTTACTTTATGTTGGAGAAATAAAAATGTAGAAGGTGATCTTATTTGGAGACATTGAATGCTGGAGAATGCTCAAGGTAACCATTGCATGCAACATAACCACTCATTCATTCACTACCTTTTTTAGAAATCGATTATTGGAAAATGAAAATCAACCTACAAGGCGATCATAATTATGCTCAGCTACATAATCTTCCTCAAAAATCGAAATTTGGAAAATAAAAATCATCCTTCTCTTCCTTCAATTTGTGTGTCTTCTCTCACCTACTGCAAAAACGAGTCTGTTGTTGTGATACAAAAAAAAAAAAATTACTATGTAAATAAACAAAAATTTTCCTGTATGTGTTATTTTCTCTCTTCAAATGCTTCTCGAGTATCCTACTTACCTCTTTTCTTATGCCCTTGACAAAGAGATGAAACCGATCCTCAAAAAAATGAATTACTGCTTCCACAAATACAAAATTTTGATATAGAAAGATTATAAAAACATAATAAACATGTTTTTATTAATCTATTTCTTATATTCTACCCTCTGTTTCATCGAAATTTTAAAAAACTTCTCTGTCTCTGATATAGAATTCTCTATTTTTGAATTGATTGTGTAGAAAAATTAACTTTTTTTATGTCACAATGTCTTTTTGTTCTTCGAATTCTCACATAATTTCTCCTCTCGTTAAGACAAAATCACCATGCAGTCATTCTGCAATGATCTCAGCTCACTGTGTGCACATATTTTCAAAGAATGGCTCACTGTATATATGTCAACATTCATCAAATAACTCATGAAATGGCTTCACTGCATTTTCAAAATACATAAAAAAATTGCTTTCTGTATACAAAAACATTTTGATCATGTTTGTATTACTCCTTAACTTACAATGCAATCTCTGTTTTTGCCAAAATCCATCAAAAACCCCTTCTTGGTTTCAAAAATTCTCATTGTGCACATAAATGAAATGAATTTTCCCACTATGCCCATGGTGTTAAAAATAACAAGAATTCTTTTATCTGTTTGTGTAAAAATCGAAATCAAAAAATCTATGTGTAACCATGCATGAGAAATTACGAGAATGCCCATTGCTACTGGAATTGCCTCTGATATTCATAGAAAAACTGAAACACTGGAGAGTAAAACTCTTCCATGTATCTAGCTATAGGATCCTAGAATACATGATCAGCTTGATGATTCTCATAACTTTCTAGTTGTGCAAACTGATCTTCAATAATAGTGTATTCTTCCTCAATCATGAAAGAGAAAGGAAGCAACACCCTCTCCTTGTGTTCTGCCATAGAAAGCTTTTGAAAAGAATGATCATGATCATGAAGACTATATGATTCAATTTGACCTTTTAAACCTTCAATGTCCTTCTCAATGCTGTTAGCAACTTCATCTAAAAATTTCATCTTATCTTCTATCTTGCACTCAAAAGTTTTTAGATAAGAAGATAAGGAAAAAGAAAAAATTTCATCTATTTCTTCATTAATATGATCATGATAACATTCTATATCTTCAAACAATTGATTCTCAACCACACAAGATTCCTTTGATATGTTATCCAACTGCTTTTCTGAATGATTCTCACAAACAATGTAATTTTCCTACTTATTATGATCATTCATTGATGTAAGTTGCTGAAAAGTATGACATAAAAAATCAACCTTTTCCTCTGCCTGAGGGTTATAAAAGCTTTCTTCTAGTACTTCTTCTTGGTGTTTGCAATCAGTTTCATACTCTTTATGATAAAAAGACTGGCAAGTTTGCTGAATCTTCTCATTCATATCAGAGGATGTAACATGGTTTTCATAAGTAAACCCCTGCTGATTTTCATGTTGCATTTCATGGGATGTTTTCCTTTCTTCTTGGTGTTGAAATGCATTGTTATGAAGAGCCTCTAAAATTTCTTCATCCATAAATTCATCATCATCATAACAATTCTCCAAATATTGAATAAGACTCAAAGAATGTTTACATCAATCTTTAACCAGCAATAAGGAAGGATGACCTTCTTTATACATCTCATGAATTCATCATGAAAATTAGCAAGTGAATATATTGAACCATTTTCCAAACTTTTATACCAAGACCATGCTTTTCCTTCTAAAGTGGTCATAAACATCTTCATGAGACAATCTTCAAGGAAATGGACCTTAAGACTGCATACATGCATATGGAACCTAACCAAATGAAGAGCAGCATTGTCTATCTTTTCATCTTTGAATATTGGAAGATCATCTAACCAATCAACCTTTGGCATAGGATTTGGAAAACCAGGGATATGAGACCGATTCATAGGGGCATACCTGGCATTAATTCTTGCAATGGAACTCATTTTGAAACTTCATCAAGCTACTGATCTTCTAGCAGTGGAGTCACCTTCTAATTTTTTATTTGATGTGTGGAGTCGCCAAGGTAGATTGCAGCCTCGAAAAGATGTTTAAGCTTCTGCTACCTTCAGAAGTTTAGCTTCTTAATTTCGGGAATGAATAGACTTCAGGCTCCCGGCAGATGCACCAAAATGTTATCACAAAAATCCAACCCTAATAGGCTACTGATCAGAAAGACTTTGAGTAACTATTTCAAACCAAACTTTTGGATGAGGCTTAGCCTCCTCAGCCTGAGAGGTCTCTCTCAAAGGGTTAATGATATTGATTAAAGATATGGATAGATGGCTAACTCTATGGTTTGTGATTTTATATGTTTATAGGTTGGAAGATGGAGACTTGCTACCATTGGGCTATGGAGTCAATGACAGAGATAAGGATAAAAAATAGCTCTTCTTATAAAACTGAGGCTTGTATATACTTCAATGGAAGAGTGACACATTCAAGAAAGTCTCAATAACTTGAAGTTCATAGGAGTCAGAGAATGTGGGCATGAATTCTGAGTACTGATACATCAAGGTATTCAAAAGGAAAGAATTTAAAATGATTGATCAGAGTTTAATACCTAAAGAAAGTCAAAGCATGAGTAACCATGAATTCTGAGTAATAAGTATTAAAACATTGAAGAAAAACATCCAAAGATAGGACCCAAGAACTCAATTTACCATAGTTCAACACTTAAAGGAAGTCAGAGCATGTTCCTCCATGAATTCTGAGTAATAAGCATTAAGAATATGGAATTAAAACATATCAAAGATAAAAGATAAATCTCACTGAAGTACACTAAGAATCTCAGCTTCAGAAAAGTCCAACTGCTTCTGTATATATCAGTCCCTGCACAACATTTACAAAAGTAGTCTTGTTCTATAACATTTTCCAACACTTGATACATTGGATTTTCTCCCATATATAGAGTTCATTACATAACTAAGATTCCTCCTCAAGCATGAGGGGAATTCGAATTCTTCCTACTATGACACCTATTGACACTTAAAACTAACTATTAAATGTAACTGACTGTTAACTGGCAGTGCTAGTGACCTAATACAACTAGGAGTGTAACTCCTTATTATGATTACAACAACCTTATCTAAACATTGAAAGCATTCTTGGATAGGTGCAACCTCATGATTTCGAATTTGATGAAGCCTCCCACGTTGTCACCTTACTGCTGATGACAAACCCTAGAAATTAGGGAACATGTTTCCCTGTTTTTAGGTTTAGGATCTCTGAAAAGCACGTGGGATAGAGCATTTATCTTCTCATCCATGACATATTTTACGAAACTGAAGGAGGTTTTTGTATTCCATGATGTCTAGAACAAAAAACTCTCTCTTTTTTTAAATACTGCTCCATCTATCCAGAATATGTCCTTGAAAAACATGTGTAAAACAGGAAAAATCTATTTATGAAAAACTGCACCTACAGCTGTTTCGTAGCGCAAGTTTAACCATAAATTTCTCCCACCTCATAAAGAATTTGAAGAAACTGAAAGAGGTTTTTTTATTTTAGAATGTTAGGAATGAAAACCTCTTTCACATTTCAGAGATGAGTTTTCAATTGCTCAGGAATCACCTTGGAAGTTGATTGCTAAAAACAAGGAGACAGAGTTCCTCCTTTTTAGAGTTTCATCTTTATGCTTGTCTTTGAATCCTTCTGTTGACCATGTTGTCTCTTTTAATCACATGAAATGCATTAAATTAACTTTAGACCCTGCTCAAATACTCGTGCTAAGACAAAACCCCTTAGGTGCTAGTTGAAACATGACAACTGTCTAAGCTACGAAATGACTGTTGAGTTTGGAGTTACTATATGCTTCTCATTCTTTGAATTTTCCTTTGCTTAATATTCAAAACTTCTGAGGTGGCCCTTTTGTGTCTTCAGAAGAAACATACTTTCATAATGGTTCCCTTTTTCATTTCAGAATTTATTCAAAAACAAAACTACAGCTACAGCAGTTTCGTAGCGCACTACGAAACCGCTGTGTGAATCAAAAAACATAGTTTTTTCTCAAAAATTATCCTTCTTGTGGTTTCTTCACAGCTTCATCTTATGCCAATAGGCCACATGCTTTGACATAATTCATCCATAAAAAGCTTCAAAAAGGAAATGTTCTAACCAAAATTGTGTTAAGGCTCCAATCACTTACTGCCCGGTTCTTTTATGCTGAGATTGTCCTCCTGGTTTGCTCAACTGAATTTGTAGGTCCTCAATCTGTCTCTTCATCATCCTGATTTTAGTTCTTAATTTAACATTGATCCTTTTTATATATCTTGCCTTCTTTATTGCAGGGACAGTGCAAGTGAAATATTGAGCATGAATGTCAACTACTTCAGGTCTTGGAACTTTTACATCTTTCCAAATGGCTTTTACTCTTTTGAAATTGGCTTTTTCAACTGCATGTTTCCTTTCCCTTTTCTTAAGTTGAGCAATCTCAAAATTGGCAGACTTCAATTTCTTTTTGACCTCCTCAAATCCACATTCTTCTTCTTGAGTACCAACTGCCTTGTTTCTATCATCTTTGTGTATTAGTGATGGTTGCACTAGTGGAACCACAGGCTCTTCAAGGAACTTTGATATCTCTGTTGTCTCACTTTCCTCTGGCTCTGCCTCTTGTATCTCTTTTGAATGCCTTGTCACAGGTCTTCTTGGCTTAAAAACAAATTCAAAAACTTGATCATCAAATTTGAGCTTTTTAGATGTTTTGGCCTTTCTGGTTTTTCCTTTACCTGTTTCTATCAAGTCTGCTCGAACCAGAGGGGACTCCTCAATGTCAATAGCTTGAAGAAAATCATTCAAACTTCCTTTTGAAACCAAGCTTCTCTTAGTAACCACTATCTTGCTTTTTTCTTTAGCTAACTGGCTCCTGGTTACTCTTCTTTTCTTCTGACATGTCTATGAAATCCCTGCAAGGAAACTTGAAGATAAACACGCACTGTATTGGTTTGAATACTGCCTCACTTGAATTTGAAATTGAGAATTGACTCGCTTGAGCTTTCAAAAAGTTCTGTTGAGTGTCATCCTTAAGCTTGGCAATTGTCTTCTTACGCATGAAAGGAACACGGGAAAAACCAAGACTAACTCATCTCACCTTACTTTTTTGAAATTTTAAAGAATGTGTACAAGACATCTAACGAATCTAATGATGAGAATGAATGGCTGCATGTGATAGGCATGGTTCAAGAACTGACACATGGTGATGAAATATTATTGGATTTTGATGGAAAAGATAGCTAGACAAGGTCTAACACAAATCCCTGATTTCATAGCGCAACCAATGTAAATTTTGTGTTTTGCGCTACGAAATCTCCTAGTTATGAATCCTTGTTTTCGTAGTGCACATAGTGTATTTTTATGAGTTTGCGCTACAAAAACTCCTAGTTGATTTCGTAGCGCATGTAATTTTTGAAACAACCTTAAAACATGACACTTTGAATAAATATGGGACCAATGGTGGGTAAAACAAGATTGTTGACCATATTTAATAAAGGGAACAAGACTCTATCCTATGTTTTAGACTCCTTAAATAAAACAATAGAAATGACTTGACCAAGACTGACTTACAAATTTGAAACCATACAAGTTGTCCAATTTTTTTTTTTTGAAATTTTTTCAGTGATAATAGGAGGAACGGTAAATGTAGTGGAATGTATATCAAGTTAAACTAGTTTTATCAATTTCTACAATTTGTTTCAAAAATCAAGGGTTCTAAGAGCAATTTTTTTATACTTATTGTACTTGTACTTCCATAATAGCTTGATGTCAATGCTAACTGATAATGTCCTTTGTTGGTTCATTTTTTACTCATGATGACGGTTCTTCAAGGATATTCTTTGATGGAATGTAGACACTAGTTTTTGCATTTGATATTCAGGTCTCTTTTATATTGTCTTTGTTCAGGTCCCTCACTGATGAATGTGGATGCAGGTTCTTTATTCAGGTCCCTAACTGATAAATGTGAATGCATGTGCTTTATTCGAGTCCCTTATCAAACCATTGCATGGTTTGATTTTTATGAATCTTCCCCCTTCCTGATCTTGAGACTTGTCCTCAAGTCTTGTAGGGAATGATCTTGCAAAATGACCGAAGAAAAAGTAAAAGAAAATGGGGAATTCATATTGGCCAAACTAGTTGGTTTTCCCATATGAATTTGAGTTTGTATTGTGCCAGTTTCCTGGATTTTCACAACCAAACTCCTTTATTATTTTTTATCTTTTTCTATATTTTTTTTCTATTCTTTTCTTTTCTAGATGGAGGTGGGGTGTAATGGAGTAGGGAAGTATGAAAATCTTATGAAAATAGGTTAGGTTGAAGTCATGATCTAGTAGTAAATGGATAGATAATAAGTTTGCACTTCAACATGCATGATTGTGGAGCTTAACATACAATATGGATGATGGATGAAATCATGAACAATATGGCTTATGAAAGGATTCTTTTCCAATGGATGTGACTTTTCATGGTACAAAACTTGACTTCTTCTTCTCATGATTAGCCTCATGCCTTTTCTCCACGATCTCAATTCATGTTGTAGGGTCAGTTGGTGTTGTTGGTCAGCGACTAAGAGCAAGCTTCACAAATTTGAGTTTCATTGGATGAAATCAATATCAGGTGAATTCCCACTTCATTTTCACTTGAATACTTTCATTTCAGATTCGTAGATATGAATTTTTAAATATTGATTTTGGAAATCCTTCATCTATGAAATTAACCTCTCTAATCTTCTGGGACCTGCAAAAACATAGCACTTGCATGCAATAAAATATTAGATGATGGAGGAAGAGATGTGTATAGTATCTAGTCTTCCAAGAAATATGTATAATAATTACAAGCAATTCTTAAAAACAATTCCAAAGATGATATTCAAAGAAATTGCATTTGTTTACCCCTTGAGGAATGGTCGCCAGCCTAGACCTCCTAGTGGTATTTCATTCACAAAATCTTTGTTTTATGTCCAATTAGAGTGATTCAAAAGTTAATTTAAAGTTAATTCATATAGATACTTCCAGTATAAATATTGTTTCAAAATGGTTTGAAATGATATGCTAAAAATGATAAAGAGTATCATGTTTGATAGAGCTGCTTATGAATGTTTTACTAGACCAACAGTCAATATTTGAAGTGTAACTTCTTCATTAAAGATTGTATCTATGTCATTCCACTTGTAGATTAAAGTAGATGAATTTTCTTATTTGTTGTAGAAACAGGTTCTAAAAATTTGTAGGCTAGATATCACAAAATTCGTGATGAACAGCCCTAGGACGTAGAGTTTTACTATGCTAATTTGAAGACAAGCAATGATTAAATGTGGCATATCTTTTTCATTTGACCTCCAAATGGGATGATTCAATTTTTTTACTGATCTAGACTTGAATTTATATCTCCCATATAAATAGGTTTTGAAAAGAAGATGATTTGGTATGTTAAATATGCCAATGAACAGTAAAGACCTAGAATTTCCCCATGTAGATTTTTCGACTAACAGTTAGTATTTTAAGAATATTTTTTTCATATGATACCCGATTGAGGTGATCCAAGTTTATTTGGAAAATATATTCCAAGGGCTATCTTCCCTATGAATTTCAAGTAAAAATGTTTCCATTAGACACCTAAAATCAAGGTTGTACTAACTTTGTCCTCAACATTTCACATGAGACCTAGTTTTGATTTTGATCACAATTTTATTTTTGATGTAAATTGAAATTTTCAAAATAGATTCAAAAACTAGATTTTAAGAGATATATTAAAAAAAACATGATTTCAAAATGATCCTATGATTACCCAAAATAGGATTGTTTTTATTGCATTTTTCCATGTAATCCTTTCAAATGAGTATTAAACAATGATGTGAAATTTTATTCATGAGAATTTAAACCAAAAGTCTTATTGTGAAATCATTCTACCTATTTATTTATTTATGTTATTCTATCTTACTCTATTGTACAAAAATAAAACATTCTCTCAAGTATAGGAGAATTTCCAATGCATCCATTTTCGTAACAAGATCATGAGTAAACTCACGTCCAAATTTGAAAAATATACTTTAATGAATGTTTGGACATGAAAAATATTTGATCATAAGGATTTGATGCTAAATAATGTTGAAAAATGGAGTAATGTTGTGACCTAATGATTAGTTGAAACCAAGTTTTAAGATGATCTTTGTTTGTTTGGCTCTCATTAATTGTCATAGCACAGAACTCTTCTTCTGGTACTTGTTCAAAATCTTGTATGCACAAGGGATCTTATGATATACATGCTATAAATTCGTCAATTCTTTGCTCTAATGTTTGATTTTCATTGCATGTGATCCATGATTCATTCACCTCCTTACAAAAATAGCTAGAAGAAAGTTCTAGATTCTCTTCTTGAGGATCATCCTCATGGATGTTTTGTTCCTCTTCTATATGTTGAAATAAATATTCTTCCCTAGTGACCATTATAAATTGTGGACAAGGGTTCAATAAGATCCCTGTGGTGGCATACCCTCCTTCTCTAAACGACTTCTTTAACATCATTTTTTTAGATCTTGTCTTACAGATGGATTTTGTAGTTATTTTTTTTGTTGGGGGTTTTGTTTTGGGAATCTACTTTTCTAATTTTTATGTCTAAACATAAATAACCATAATGAAAAGTGTTTTTCTTTCTTTTATGTGTTTTCTAAACAATCTTCCTAATTGGCTATATTGAATTATGCTCCCCTAACAACGGCCAAAATGTTGGGTCAATTTATTGAGTAAATTAACACAAATATTTAATTATCAATCCAGGTTTGTAAAACTTAGAAGCATGTCCAAAGTCTATGGATTCCAATGGTAGTCAATATTAGAAGATTAATTATGGAAACTGAAGGAAATACATATTACAAATATAATTAGAAATAAAATCTAACTAAACAACTTCTAATTCAATATGTAATAAGCAGTAGAAGTGGCTCCTAACTTAAGAGAACCAGATTGACCTTCTCCACAATACTACTTCATGAACAGAAATTAAAATCGCTAATGATAAATAGCTTATGATGCATGAAAGAATAAAGGAAGAGGCTCCTAACTAAGGAGATCCATGTTGTCCTTCTTTATAAGTTTATTCAACATTAACACCATTATATGAAAACTGGAAATTCAGAAAATAACTTAAGGAAGATGAATTCTAGTTACTACTCTTAATCAGATAAAAGTAGAGCTTAAATTAAGCATTGATTTGACCCTTCATATACAGATTAGAATTTAAATTAAGACTCATCAGCAAACATAATAAAACATCATACATCTAAATAACTGAAATAAACATAAAGCAAACTAGTCTATGAAATTGTAGCTAAATTAACTAGAAAGTGCACTTAGCTCGGTATGGGGGCCCTCCACCCTTTCCTTGCACACTTGAAGAAATATTAGCTACAACAACTTCAGTAAATCAACCAAGCATGAACAACAAATTGAAATGAAATAGGTTCTTCAATTAACTTTCGGTCTTCAAAAAGTCTCAAAATCAGATTACATAAATTCTACATCCTTAAGCCTTCAATAGCCTTGGCTTAAATAGAGAAATAATAAACAAACTTGACTAAAAAATCTCTAACAGCCTTATCTATCCTAATCCCATCTATTCTAGTCGAATCCACACATTGAGTTACACAAAATTTGAAAAAATCTCAAAAATCACTAATTTTGGCTTATTTCCTAGGGATTTCCTGAATGACTGGTCCTATTTGACCAACTTTGACCGGGCCTGTTTAAGCTCAGTTTGACCGAACCAATAGGAATTCGTTCAATATTAGTTCCCAACCTTTCTAGAAATGTGCTCATCTCGTGCCCAGTTGTCTTGCAGGTATGAATTCAATGGAGCCATTACGAGAATTTCTGATCCTGTCCAAAAATGCACTTAAAATCCAATTTTTGCAAAAACATAATTTATATACCTGGATATGCATAAATTGGTCAAAGTAGGGTGTATATGGATGGTAAATGGATGGATAACATGAAAATTAAGTGTATTTTAATAACGAAATTTTGATAAAAACACGAGGGCCAATAGTAACGTAGAAAATGGTTAGTTGCCTTCCAAAATAATTTGGTTGGCCTAACCATATCTTGGCTCAATTGGTTGACTACATAGCACATATTTGATCACGTGTTCACAAGATACATCAATGAACCCACCAACTATCGATAAATGCTATCATCCTCTTCCTCACCTAAAGTGGCATCCTTTTTACTCCAATTGGTCATTAAAGGTGTCTCCATGGGTTTGCAACTGTCCATGCAGAACCTCTAAAGTATCTCATTGGCATACTTTCCCGAAAAGACAAACAATTCCCCATCACCTTGCCATACTTCCAATCCGAGAAAGTAATGCATGAGACCCATGTCCTTTATTTCAGACTCTCTTGCAAAGTCCTCCTTATAGGATATGATCAACTGTTCATCAATAGTTAAAACCAAATCATCAACATATAAGACAATAATCAACAATTTACCTTCTACCAAGATATGGTGGAGGTTTGCATCTGCTTCACTTTTGGTGAAGCCCAAACCGGTGAGATAGATATTGATCCTAGTGTACCTTGCATGGGGTGTTTGCTTGATACCATACAACACTCACTTGAGTATGCACACATGAGACTCTCGATCAAAAGTATCAAACCCTTCTAATTGCTCAATATACACCTGCTCCTCAATAATTCCATTGAGTAATGTTATTTTTACAACCATCTAGTGGATCTTCCACCCCATCTATGCATCCATAGCAAGAATTTATTTAATGGATGAGTACCTGGCTACAGGAGCAAAGGTCTCCTCATAGTCAATCCCCTTAACTTGAGAGTAACATTTGGCCACAAACCTAGCCTTGTAATTTTCTACTCTTTCGTCTGCTGCATACTTTACCTTGAAGATCCATCTCAAACCCACAATTGATTTATCTATTGGTCTTGGGACCACTTCCCAAACACTATTCTTTACAATGGATTCATATTCCTCCACCGTTAGATCAAACCATATAGGTTTCTCTATAGCTTCCTTGAAATAGGATGGCTCAATCTCTACAAGCTCAGTCATTAGAGCCATGTAGCTAGTGTACTGATCTAGTGACCTTCTCTTCATGCACTTATTTGAAGGAGCACCCACATTCTCCCTCACATCCTACAAAAGTATCTCAGCTTCCCTGGTCCTTTTCCTACCTTCTCTAGATGGTTCTGCTTGAGTGGTTGTATCCATTCTCTGCTCCTCAATTTGTGGTTACTCCACAACTTCCTGAGGGTCTTGCTTTGGAGCAAAAGCTCCTCTTCTAGTGGGATCTGAAGATCCCTCTCAAGAGAGCACTGCATCTCTTTATCTTCATCAAATTTTACATCCCTTTCCACAACTGTCATTTTGTGGGATGGAAAGTACACGCGGTAGTTGTGGGGATTTTCTATGTAACCCCAAATTTTTTTGTTGGCTCTAACTTCTTCCTTGATTCTTTGGAGAAATGGCAGTGAACAAAGGATCCTAAAATCCTAAAGTGTGATACATCTGGCTTTCTCCTCGAGAAAACCTCCTTTGGCATAATCATGCCTAGAATCTGATGAGGACTTTGGTTCTACAAATATATTGTTGTGTTGCATGCCTCAACCCAGAAATGTAGAGGAAGGCCTTGATCATGCAAAATAACCCTCGCTTCTCCCACAATGTTATGGTTCTTTCTCTTAGCCACCACATTATATTGTGGGTTGTGGGGTGTTGTCAACTCTCGCTGAATGCCTTATTTTGCACATAAGTTTTTAAATTCATTCGACACGTACTCATCTCCATTATTGCTCCTGAGAGCCTTCACCTCATTGCTCGTTTCTTTCTCAACTAGTGCCTTGAATTTTACAAACTTGGAGAATGTCTCATCCTTCTTCTGAATGAGTAAGGTCCATCACTTCCATGAGAAGTCGTCAATAAAAATGAAAAAATATTTGTGCCTGGCAGTGGAGGTTGTTAAGAAAGGTCTCACATCATAGTGGATCTATTCCAGGATGGCATGCACTTTTTTGTCCGAAGCATGAAATGTGTATTTTGTGTACTTTCCCAAAGTACATTCTTTGCATACATCATGTTGCTCAAGTGCTCCATTTGGGAGGCATGTGGTTATCTGTTGCATGATCTTCAAAGCACCATGATGAAAATGGCCAAGTCCTCTATACCAAAGTTCGCCGACATCACGGCTCCACACCTTCTTCGCCTTTGTGCTCAATGCAACACAATCCTCCACATCTATCTTGTGCAAGTTCTTCACATGAACCCTGGTCTTCTTCACCTATCATGTGGCTATGTGTATCAGGAATTCCTTTCCTTTGTTGAAGATGACCTCATAGCCACGGTCTTCCAAAACTGCAATAGAGATGATATTTGTCTTTAGGCCCGAAACGAATATGATATCCTTAAGCCTGAGGAGGGATTCCAACTCCCTCTGAAAGGTGACTATACCAATCTCGGTCATGCTATAACTTCTATCATACCACATCTCGATGTGCACCTGCAAATAGTTTTCTTCCATGTCACTAAAAAATATCTACACCTTGTCATATGAAATGATGCACCTGAGTTCAAGTACCACACGATCCCCATCACTGTGTTGGCCATGCATCTAATGAGGGTAAAGTTAAGCTCAAATTATGAATCAAAAGCTTCACCTACTGCTCCTCCCGAGGTCTTATTGCTTGTCTTCTTGTGTGGAAACTTCATGGCATAGTGTCTGGATTCATGACAATGGAAGAATTTAATTTTTGACAAATACCTATCCTTTTCCTCCTTGACTAGATTCTGGTTTAGATTGGGATTTCTTCCCTTTTCCCTTCTTTGCCTTTCCAACCAATGCAAATTTTTCTTCATCCACGCCCTTGGATGAAGTCTTATCTATGGTATTCCATCTTATTTCCTCTTGTACCAAATCATACCATAAGTGCTCCCAATTTGGTATTTTCTCCCTCTCGTTCACCAAATTTTGATAGTTATGCCAGCTCTTGGGAAGGCCCAAAAGGTCTAGGCTTACCAAGTCATCTTTAGGGAAAGTAACACCAACCCCGCCCAGTTCATCATGACATTTTGTGAACCTACTTAGATACTATGGTATAGTGTCATTCTTCTACATCTTAATACTTCAAATTTATCTGTGAGCGCCAACTTCTTGTGGTCACGACTATTCTCGAAGAATTTTGTCAGTGCTTTCCACATCGTGAATGGACTTTACTTTCCATGGATATTCGATACAGATATGATCTCGTAATCCCTCCAAGATTATTCTCCTCACCTTTGCTACATCTTTCTTCCATTGTGCAAGGTCCTGGACATCAGTTGTTGGTGGTATTGGAATATGTGTCTTGACATATTTAAGAAATCCATTGTCATCCAATACTTCCTCCATGCAGTCCTTCCATGAAACAAAATTTGAGGTGCCTTCCAAGACATACTATAGCCTTATTCCATTGAAGGCCATCTTCTCAGCTCTGAAGAAATCCTACTATACTGATCTTCAAATTCGAACCTATGAAAAACAGCTTCGAATTTCATGCTCTAATGTGAATCCATCTCTGATACCATGTAGAAATTAGGTTGTATATTTGCAAGTGCTCATGAATTTTTAATCAAAATCATAAGACAAAACCCTACTCTATTTCTCTATGGACATTAATTCACAATGCATAACAAAAATCTCAAACATGCAAGAAGAAATAACACACATGCAACAAGTATTTTTATCTAGGGAAATAAATCTTCTAAAAACTCCAATGTGTGTTTGCATTAATCAAATGAATAGAGATGTATTACAATTGCATTGCTCAACTGAGCACACCCTGCAAGCACATAACCTATCCCTCTACTCACTGGAGACCTTTGACTCAGACTTATTCAAATTTTCCCTATGCTTGAACTCTTATTTCCTTGCATTGTTCCGTGAGGAATTAGACCCCTATTATTTAGGAAATTCCTCAAATTGAATTGCACAATTCCTTAGGTTGATCATCTGACTGCATACAACACCTATACACTCAATACTAGTCTAAAATTGATGTTACACTGCCTTGGAATCTCCACCAAGCCTAGGGAACTCATATTCTCTACATGCACTAGCTATTTTGGGTTGATTGTTCAGTTAACTGGATGATCATTGAGTTTGACTGTATTCCCACTGCACAACTAGACCCTCCACTAGTTCCTCCAACATTTGGAACTAGTTTAATTGAAAACAACCTTAGATAACTAACCTTTTATTGCGACAAATTAGCAAACGCACATGCTTAACTGAAATCTAACTCCTCCAAATCAAATTTACTGAGTAAACTAGGTGACACAAGAAATGCCACAAAAGTTAACATAATATAAGTTGTATGTTGATGTGGAAATTCGAATTTTCTCAATTTAATCAAGGAAAAATCAAATTGAGAATTTCTTGTTGCTTTTTTCCACATACCTATTGTCAAAAAAAATTATTGTTTTCCACAAACTTCATAGGGTCATAACATTCACATATGGAGTTGGATTGAGGCATCATTTGTGCCATTGGATTCCTTGTGATGAGATCTTCAATTTGGTCCTATTTTATTTACAATATGAGGAATTTTATTTTTGAGCTATTAGGGATCCACCTGGAACATGGAGAAAAATCTTGGCTCTCTCTGACAAACATGGAAGCTCATCACCGAAAAGCACATTGTATAGCGAGGAGATGAAATAATCTAAGATCTTCTCAAATGAGCACCTGAAGCCTGAGTTCCATAAGCTCTTGCAGTAAAATATGCACATGTTACTTCTCTTCCAAAGTCCATTTCAAACCCAAGCCTTTAAAATCACATTTTTCACAAATTACATCTAGGAGCTATGAGGCCATGTAGAACTATGATTGTTCACCTTCAACTGGGTTTTTGGTTGTCTAGACATTTGTTTTGATAGCAGAGGAAATTATGTTAGCCCAATTGAAAATTGTTCCTTTGGCGGCGATTAATTGGAGAACCAAATATTGGTAGCTTTCCATATAGCCTTTTCATCATGGCATCCATTAACTGATAAACCTTTATGAGATATTTTGTCTTATAATTGTCATCCACTCTGAATCTAAACTTACTTGGGTCTTGCCACCAATTTTTCAATATATTTTTAGTGGACTCATAGAATTTAGATAGCCACCTAGTGATGAACACTTCTTAAGGTTGTGGAAGCTTGTAATATTTTGCAATGTTTTCAGTAGTGAAAGACGTTATGACTACCCCATCATGGACCTTGACAGCCCATTGTGCTTCATCGATATGCTAGAGGATTCAGTCTATTGTTTCAACGAGTGGAAATACTAGAGGATGTGCTACCATTTTGTGCAATCGAGACCTTTTGACATTGGTATAAACTTGAAAGTTATCCTCCCCCCTTAGAATGTCTTTCTTTGAAAATCTGGAGTAAATCTCCTCCCAAGTGAATGATATTGTCTTATCAATACGAAAAGTAGTGTCTCCATAGATGGGTAGCTTAGGAGGACTATCAAAAACTCCTATATTTTTTTCAACCCTGGAAAAATTCCTACTAGATCCTTTGATCACAGGTGGAACCATCTCCTCGAAGGATGACAGAATAATGAGACAATCAATGTCTGTGGTACCTGGCATTTCAAAAATATTTACCAAAGACATCAATGTTAGCTTAAATAATGATAATCACCAATTGACAAAAACATGAGAGTGTTACTGTGAGGCATCAGGGTAATATGGTATAAGAAATTAGTAAGAATTAAGGCTTTGTTTAGATCACAGGTTTTAAAAATAGAGAAGATCGCAAGTTGGACTCATAAAGGTAGTCACAATTTCACATGACAATGCATATGACACATCGCAAATGTAATGTAGGTCGCATATTGAAAATGCTGTGAATGTTGTCATTATGACCAATGACCTCGCAATGTGGTGAGGTTGCATCGATAGCTCTTAC
Organism: Pinus taeda; assembly: GCA_000404065.3. Classification (NCBI taxonomy): domain Eukaryota; kingdom Viridiplantae; phylum Streptophyta; class Pinopsida; order Pinales; family Pinaceae; genus Pinus; species Pinus taeda. Next base: position 386,805 of record APFE031693828.1, read on the forward strand.
CGCAAGTTTCATAGTTGTAAGGCATTATTAGCAGGTGAGTTGCAACCTATAATAGGTCATGATTCGTAACCACAACCAAGTCGCAACCTTGGATGGGAGTTGAGGGAAGCAACGAGAGATAAAATATTGGTAGAGAGAGGGAGGCTAGATCGCATGGTATAGTGGATTGTGACCTGTGATTTGGGGTTCCATTGGGGCTTTTGAAAATGTGCATACTCTCACCTAATAAGTCAGCAAGTCGAACTCTTGGGACAAGAGAGGCTTTTAACTAGTGTTACGATAGGAACCATAGTCTAAGAACCACCCAAGAGCATATATGTCAAATGAATATTTCATAGCACAAGTACTCTAAGGCGTAATTAATGGACACAAATACTTATCCCTACTCACATCCCGTGAAGCACTTCAGATCTATGGAGGGTATGGTGGCTTGATCCCATTTTATGGGAGAAATTTTGTGTAGGTGATTCACTGGTATTAAGGAGAAGAATGAGGGGTTTTAAATTGGGGTTTAGAAGGACACGCAGAATATAGCATATGAGGCCACAAGGGCCAAATCCAAACACTTGGTGAAAGTTTGAAGGTAACGGTGCATTGATCGAGTATAGAAGTGTTTGAATCTAGCAAATGGTGGTATTTAAGGCATGAGAATGACAGGAGAGATCATACGACAAGGATTGGAATGCAGAGGGTTTGGGCAACAAGGGTCAAACACATGTCTATATTGTCAACAGTGATGATTACAGACTCAATATGTGTGTTGCTCACTTATGGTAGGGTCACATTTGTTATTGGTCATTGGAGAGAGATCGCTTACTCGGGCATGAACGCAAAATGAAGTGAAGAATGGAAGAGAAAGAGTTTTATATGGAGGTAACATGTGTGAGGGAGGTCGCACTTTAGACCCGTGTGATAGTTTTATCGCATGCAACAATTCTAGGAGGGATGTTGCATATGTAGTTTGTGTGTTATTTTTATCACATGCAACAAAGGGAATGGGGTCATAGGTCGCAAACTTAGTTTCAAAGGATAGGACATGGATGTGAGTGGCAAGTGTTCTTATCATGTGCGACTAGCATAAGGAGGTCACAAATCACACATTTAGATCGCAATGATGTGTCGTTGTGATTCAGTGATGGGGTTTGTGAATTTCATATATATAAGGCCCAGAGGGTGTCATTGTGATTCAGTGATGGGGTTTGTGAATTTCATATATATAAGGCCCAGAGGGAGTCACAGGTCGCAATATCATTACTAAGGCTGTGAAATGCAAATTCCATTGGTGACTAGGTGAAGGAAACAGGTCGCAATATCATTACTAAGGCTGTGAAATGCAAATGCCATTGGTGACTAGGTGAAGGAAACATAGGTTTCAGGCTTTTAGAATTGGATTTCCTAGGTTCTACGGAAACCCTAGATAGGTCAAATCAAGAATGAGTCCCTAGGAGACTATAGGTAGAGGATGATAGGAAATCCTAAATGGGGGTCTCCAAAATTTTGAGAAACCCAAAATTTTGGGGTTGTTGTAGTGGCTATAACAAAAGGGGAAAAAGAGCATAACTATAAATCTCAATTTTTTATTTGTGAATACTAACAAAATAGACATACTTATCCACGTAATTATTTTTTTTATAATTAATAATAATAATAATAACAAGTGCTACATACTAGCTAGTACCTATGGCTTAGTTAAACATAGCTAAATTAAAGTAAATATATTGAATTCAAGTTAGTGTTAAGGTTTAGAATCCAATCATTTAACTTAGGTTTACTGATTGGTAAATTGAGGTGTTTTGTTAATTGTAATTTTGCATTGTGGTGGTGGCAGTGGAGGATCCAATCCTACGTAGTGACAATAATAATGTCTTAGTGTAGTGATAATGGTAGTTGTTCTTGCTAGTTATATCTTTGAACGATGGGTTGAATATAGTCTTTCAAAAAACACATAAATATTAAAAATGGATTTTTTTTACTTAGTTATTTGTTGTGTGGATTAAAAACCATTTTAATTTATTATTACTAATTTGTTATTGATTCCTTATTTGTATTAAGTAAAATTATATAATATTTTTGACATAGTTTAATTTATTTGTTAAAACTCATTATTTTTGGCTTAACCAAATTTTGTATAACAATAAATAATTAGTAATTAATAACGTGACTTTTTTTTTTAAATATAATAATAATTAAATGAATCTCATAATATATTTTTTAGTGCCTAACAATTATTTAATATAATAAATAAAATATTATGCGTTTGACAGTTCACTTAATTTTTACTGAGTTTATTCATTGCATTTGTTTATGAATAAAGTTATTTAATTCGGCTAATAAAATTTTAAACTTGGAAACTTAGTTTTGAACTTGCTAATTAATAATGTTTATTCTAAAAGCAATTTAAATAATAATTAAGTTACATTTTAGTTAATTAATGGTTAATAAAATTTTAGAAAAATTGCAAATTGATATATGAAAGTGTAAAATTAATTTCTTACTAAGGGGAAAATACTTGCATAAATTTTGGTGGGTAGTAACAACTAAAAACTATGCACATTTACATTTTTACTCCTACTTTTTAAATTGTTGAAGAAAATATAAATTAGCAATTGCACCAAATGTTGTAAAGGAAAGTCTTAAGGCTTCTAATATTAAAACCCCTTAAAATCTGGTGTGAGTGTGAATTGTCTGGTAGATCCATTTTTTTCCACCAAGGAGTAACATGGTTTTAATGTGCACACTTATCTGCATTAGATGATAATTATCATTTCATGGAGGACTCTATTATCTAGGATCATAGTGATTATGGACTCAAATAGGATAAGAAATATATAAAGCATGGGCTGCCCTCTAATTAAGAAGGCCTTTAAGGTTTAGTTGGAATGAGGTTTCAAAGAATATTTTATGTTTCTCCTCT
>APFE031693832.1:2745-26816 GCA_000404065.3 Pinus taeda
AAAATGGATTGGTTTTTGTGATGCTGAGAGGTAAGTCGCTCCAAAAAATACACCTCCCCATGACTCTATCTGCTTCTTGCTTCTCCTTCTTTTTAACAAGCAATTTTATGCGAGGTTGTGCTCCAGCTCCTGTTTGTGGAACAAAAAATGATGACCTCGCACTCACACTAGCAGTAGCATGTGATGGTGTGCCAATTGTGGAGCCCCTCCCACTAGGGCCACTAGGCCCAATATCCTCAACACCAAAATCAGGAGAAGATATCCCGAAAGATCTACCTCCACGTTCAACTTTGTTTCTTTCCGCTTCTTCCTTCTTTTTGTCCTTTTCTTCAATTGCCTCAAGAGATTTTTGTATAAGCTCCGGACTAGAAACTGTACAAACCCCAACATCATGTCTAATGAGTCTAGCAAGATGGTATTTCAGTCGTGTAATCCCACCTGTCATCTTGGTCCCACACAATTTGCATGTAAGATATGCACAATTTGTCCCACCATCAGGGCTCCCATACTCCCAAAATGGGTCCAAGGATTTTGGCATATTTGTATTTTGTAGTGGGCTAACTCAAAAGGAAACCTAGAGCACGAAAAAAAAATTGGAATTAGTAACTTAATAAGTAATACAAAATTACAAATAACCACATCATTTTACAAAACAGTTTTAACTTTTTTTGCTACATTATTTGCAAATTTGCAATTTTGCAATGGGCATGAAAAAAAGAGCAGACTTAAAAGTTAAGAGGGCAGTGAGCTTGTATCATGCAATAATTTCCACTTTAACCAAAGATGCCAAGCAATGAAAGAGCCTAACAATGCAAATGATATGCCAAGGAAATGAGGTTACTGTATATCACTTATTATATCACTGTTACGTAATTATACCAATGTTGTAGGTGTATTATTAGACTTAGGTATTCAACAAACAGTCCTCCAAAATTCACTTGTATGACACCAATGTTTCAGACAAGGTTCCTTATGAATTAGATTTATTTCTTCATTAATTTATAGAGACTTTAGAAGCCAAATTTTACCATTGTTAACTTATTACCAAAGATCCAAATCATTCATATTAAACGTTGAAACTAGCATGTCAATCCAAAAAATTATGAAAAAAGGCTAAACATTGACTCACTGACTAACAAATGAATGCAAATGATTTATCAATATATTATGGTGACTGTTAATTAGTTTTCTGGCCACTGTTTAGATGTATTATACCACTGTAAAGTTGTAAACAATGTTTCTCGAAGCTGCAAGTGAAACAATGAGGAAGAGAGAGGGATAAGGAGGCAAACTTAAAAGTTAAAAGTTAAAAGTTGAATGTGCAGCCCAATCTGATTGACAAAGTAGAGTTTTGGGGTGGAGATTCTTCATCACTACGTATGCCAACACTAATTAATGAATCTATAAAATTAATCACTATGAAATTATGAATCACTATGTTTTGCAAAGAGTTTCAATGCATCTCTCTCCTACACACTATGATGATAAATTTAAAACCCTTGCATTTTGAAATGGAAAACAAAAACTAAGCAAAATGATTGTAGGAAGAATGAGATTGTCTCACTGTTCTTGGCACTTACAGCTTAGAGAAATCTTCGTTGTTGGTGGCAAATTGGCAATAATGGCCATGGAATGTTCAAACCCTCCTTGGCAGCAACCACATACCTTCTCCAGCGCTCAGAAAAACAAAATGACATGAAAAAAACCAAAAATCGAATTTTATAGGCCGCGCGGAAAGATTTCACTGTCACCAGGCGATATTTTCCGTCGTCGCGCGATATTTTCTGAAATATCGGCGATATTTCGGAAATCGCGCGATATTTTCAAAACCTTAAAATATCATGATATTTGGTCGGCGATATTTCAGCTTGCCGAAAATATTGCGATATTTCCGAATATCGGCGATATTATCAACACTGTATATAATCACGTGGATGATTGTGATAGTGTAGGCTTGACATTGAACTTATTGTATCATGAACTTGAATTAGTGTTCAAGTATTAAATTATTTTTGTTTGATTTTTGTGCCAATTGGTGGTAATGATCAAAGGTTGTTTTTACTAGAAAAAAAAATGTTTTTATGACATTTGTTGTCTTTGGGAAAAAGTGGAAAAAGATTGTTATGAACCCTAAACAGTTTGGTGATAACCAATAATAAATGATGAATATAAGACTCATTTAAAAGAATATAGGAAAAAAACTATATCCTATGATCATTTATTTTAAAAGATAATATTGTTGGGTGGAGTGGCTTTTGTTTTCTCGGTTTAAGATATATTATTATGTTAAAAAAAAAATCAAATCAAATGTGATTAATATGAAAAAGCTTTCTCTTTCCTCTTATAATATTATATGCAAATCCTATTTTTATTAACTTAATCTTCTCTTATTAATATAAAACATAAAGTAAGGCAAATTTATAACTCAAATTATTATTCCTTATAAATTTCATAATAATTTTAATTGATTATTTCCATTGAATTAAAGTTGGAAGTGGCCTTCACATGAGAAGAGTATATAACAATCTTTATTTTATATATGGAAGATTTTATTTTTAACCTAGAATATTAACTACTCATTAAATGCTTCTCCCACTAAAATAAATGACAAATGGAAGTAGGGCCACATAATGAATATTGAATATCCATGATTTACGAGCTTAAAATTACATGTGGGTAATTCAACTTCCTACTTTCTTTACCTCACAAGAAAGGTCTTTAATTTTTTTGTCAAATAATTACTAATTAAGTAGTGAATAATTTACCCATACTTTTTACTGCCATACAACATAAATAGTAATAATAATATGTTAATAAATATAATTTAAGTATTTAAAATTTTTATTTCTTTATAAATACATGAATTTTATTTAAAATCATATTAAAATTTGAAACCATAAATAAATTTTAATGATAAAATCTTTACAATTAAATTACCACTTAATTTTAAAGTATAAAATCATGAATCCATCGTTTACTCGAATTTGTTAAAACCCCAAATTGTATTATCTTGACTTCCGGTGGTTCTTCTAATTCACGTAACATCTTGTAACGTATTAGCAGTATGACTACAAAACCTTTGAAAAGTTTGTCTTACATAGAGTATTAAAATACCTTTGATATGTTAAAAGAAAAGCATGGCTCAGCTGGTCAGATTAGGATTTCAAGATTGAGAATTTTAATAAAAAGTACATAAACTTATAAATCACTACCTTGCTTTAATGTACATTTCAGATCCCTTTCATTTCTCCAAACAATTGCACGATGTTACGATGAGTATGAACATTAATGTTGCACAAGTGTATTGAAATGGAGATAGGGCCACGTGAATGGATATCAATGATTTATAGATTTAAAATTACAGACCGATAACTGAATATAAATCAGAAATCATCATAATGAAATCATTACACAATAAAAACATAATTAATAAAATATCAAAAAAATCGAAACAAAACATTTTTAAAAATAATTATTTTATTTTTATTATATTAACTTTAAACAGAGATTTTTTATTTTTGGTCCAACCACTACTAAATAGATTAGGTAGTCAATGGCTTATCCAATATCGCAGGGATAATAAGTTTTTTAGGAAGAAAAAACGAGATTGCATTATGTTGATCCAGGATAATACAATAACAAAATAGTAACATATCAGTACATGAACCGGGGGAGATGTTCAGTGCCAAAAAAAACTGTACAATAAACTCAGATAAGAAATGGACATTGGCAGAAATATCTTCAGCAACCCGCGAGGAGCGTGCAATTAGCAGTGGAGTCGATCATATGAGACCGTATTCAAGAGAAAAACAAAAAAGGATACAGACCATAAGCATGAACATTGAATCCATAGGAAAAGTTAGAAGCCTGGGATACAGAAATCCTATATGAAGTAAGACTCTCCATATGCCAATACCTGTAGAGACCAGATACCTGTACCAAGTAGAAGACCCTGCTTGGACAAACAGTCGGCAACCTGATTCTGAGACCTGTAGATGTGCTGAAAAGAGCTACCCACCATAAGGCTCCAAAAAAACATGACTCTCTCCAACCAGCCAGCAAGGTGAGGGCATCCGATGAAGCATTTACCGTTTACATGATCTACCAATAACTTGGAATCCCCAAAAATGGAAACAGAGTGGATGTCGAAATAAATGCAGAAAGCGAGCAAGCCCGCAAGGGCCATCATCTCCGCCAAGATGTTTGTCCCATTACCAGCATTCCACGCCAGTCTGTAGTGGAGATGCTCACTGATGATTATATAAACCCCACAGCCACAAGAATTGCGTTGGGCTGCTCCATCAAAAAAGGCCATTGGAGGACTAAAGAGAGGAACAGACAATCCAATCCTGTTGGACTTTTTCTTTTTGGGACTCTCGTAGGGGGAAGAGCCAAGGTGGTAAGAAATGTTTTGAATAATGTCCACAAGAGGCACTCTTGCATCATTAAATATTTTGTTGTTCCGCCAGCTCCAGATGCACCATAAAATAGTCAGAACAATCGGCCTCCATGTTCCACGTTGTTTGCCCCACCAGATGAAGGCAGCTTGGGTAGAAATGTGAGAAGCAAGGGGAAATCCATATAGAAAGGCCAGTTCCTACCAAATCCGCTGAATGGGAATGCACTGAAAGAACATATGAAAATTTGTTTCCTCTGCCGATTCACACATTTGGCATCTGCTCGGGCCATGCCAGTTTCTTTTTCATAGGTTCTCCCAGGACAGGTTTTTGTTGTAGAAAACTAGCCATGAGAAATAAATGAGCTTGGGAGCGCACCTAGTTTTCCAGAAAACAATAGGAAAGAGTGGATGGGAGAGCGAGTGATTGGAAGCCATCATTTCAGAGTAAATATTCTTGACAGTCACCTGTTCGTTGGAACCTGTTAAATGCCAAACAAGAAAATCCTGTGAATTAGATCGGAAAAAACCACAGTTCCTCAGCGCGTTCCTGAAAGGATTCCATAAGTGCAGCATCGAGGCCGGCAGCCCAATGTCATCTGCCAATTTCCAAATAGGAATGGGACCCTGCCAGGCGGTAATCAATTTGTCCCATGTGAAATATCCTTTGCCGTGTAAAAAGGAAAGGATCCTATCAGGAATTGAAATGCCTGCGCGACCACTCATGATGGGGTCGACTCCTATAAAAATTCGTTTTCCTGATTGGAGGCTCCATTTTAGATTGCACAAGAAAAATGGTTCAATTTTGCGGAAGCTATGCCAGATAGCAGATCTGCTTTTTACACCAATTCTATTCAAGCGGAACCAGTGCTCAATATGTTTACCGTTCATGTATTTGGATTTAATGGTGTTACTCCAAAGGCCGTTTCCATAGATGGCTCTCCACAAAGATTTGCACAGGAGAGCATTTCCAAATGTTCTTAAATCAAGTAAGCCCCATCCCCCTGATGACTTCGGCTTAGAAATCTGCTCCAGAGAAGTGAGATGATATTTGCCTTTAGCTGCCTTGTCACCCCAGATGAAATTTGAAGTGATTCTGTTCATTTTTTGAATAGTGCTTGCCGGGAGGAAGTAGATGTGTGCCCAATACACTACAAGTTGTAACAGGACAGCGCGAGTAAGAACTATTCTTCCAGCCAGAGTAAGGCATTTATACTCCCAGGAGGAAATATTTTTGTACTATTTGTCAATAATCCACTTCCAAGCTTCTTTAGAGTATCATTTTGCCTTTAAGTGAAATCCCAGATACTTGATACCCTCCCTGATAAACTTTGTGGCAACACCAAACATATCAGCGATCCATGCCACCGTCTCCATGTTTACATTGTTGTGATATAGGGTATATTTTGATATGTTAATTTGTAAGCCATGGCCCTTTGGAACCTGTGTAGGATGTCTACAAGAAAATGAATAAAAATAAACAAATAAGTGTATATCAGAATTTTGATGATGTAGTTTTTTTCTTACTTTTATTGCCATCTTAGTAGGTTACATTTTCATTTTCAGTTTACATTTTTATTTTTATTTTTATTTGTTCGATAAATGACTTTTGTTATTTGGTGGGAAGAAAGGAACGTGATATTAAGAAAAAATATAATTTATTTTTATTTTTTAAATGAAATTTAAATATAAAAGTTATTTTAAAATTTTGTTAATATCTTTTTCATGTTATTTTTTTAATATATTATATGATGAAGTTTATCTTATAATAAAAATTAAAATTTATTAATTTGTATATAAAAATTTAGGTTTTAAATATATAATTTAAATTTTAATCATTATTATTTTAATATTTTTTTTGTTTAACCATTTAGTTACCATTTAACCAATGATATATTATTATTAAGAAAAAGTTAACTTTTTTTAACATTGAAAACAACATGATATGATATAATATACTTTAGGGAAAAAAATGTTTGGTTAAAGTGTTTTACTTAATTCAAAGCTTGAGTTTTAAAAAAACTATTACATAAAGTACAACCCATTTTATTTTCACCCTTTTATTCATAGTTGTAAATATTCTTTTATCAACGAATATAACATATGGGTAAGAATAAATATCATACGATGGAGTTGCATTGACGTGTGACGAGATTGGTGGTGAGCAATACCATAAATAACAAAAGGTGGTTGTCATATCACACTCATTATTTGTCTTAACATTGGCGCTAGACATGGTTTACAATCATACACTCCATGTAACATTATGAGACATGACAACGTTTGATATACACAACCTTCCACCATTTGTTAATTTCCTAACTTTATTATATTTCATGTTAGAGATACATTCAATTATACATCCTCTTTCACAACATATTATCTTATCAATAACACTTTATTGGTTGATGTGGGCTTTCCAAGTCCTAAAGTCCTAGTAAGAGAAATATAGGTGCATAATATAGCATAATGTTACATTTGAGTTTTCAGTTTCATAACTCAAATCAAAATCAAATATGAAAAGTGTTCATATATTTTGTACTTAAAAATTTACTTAATTTATTTTATAGGATACCATTCAAATAAATTATGGGTCGAATTGCTTGATGTTAATGTGGATTGCCATCAAATCCTTCCATGGACTAGTAAACATTTTTAAGATAATTTCCTGATAGTAAGGGGTCTTAACTTGGTTTCATCTTGTTGGAGTTGTTTAAATTCTAATATGGAAAGTGGAATACACTGTTGATTTGAGGTAGCATCGGATGTGTTCTAGCCATGAAAATTGGTGGAGAGGCTAAAGCACATGAGCTCTCCAAAATCCAGAAATGGTTTGGACATATTCTACCCGGTTTGGGAGATATGAAAATAATTAATATTTTTAATGGAGTTCCTAATTCTAAACTTAGTGAAAAAAAAATATTAATGAGTATTAATATAAAACTAGGTTAGAAGGTTCCAAAAGTCATGGATCAAGCCAAATCTAATCTTAGTCGTTGATTAAAGATTTAATCTCGGTCGTTGAAGGGCCAACGAGAATAATATAAGAGGAAGCTTGAGGGTTAGTTGGAAGACACACCAGAGTGATCAGTCATTCATTTTTGCTAGAGCGAGGTTGCTAAGCAAAATCAAATCAGTGATCAGCAATGAGGGGCAGTGAGTATTGGACAGAGAGGCAAAGACAGTGCTGAGAGACCATTGCAGAGGTAGAGAGAGAGAAGCAGCAATCAGAGTAGGCCACACATAGCCCAACAGAGACAGCATAGAGGCTAGAGGGACTGCATCATCCACGCAGAGGGCATCTGGAGTGACGTAGAGGGTCCCAAAGGCTGCGCAGTGCCTCAAAGGGCTGATGCAAAGCGGTTTGGGGATGACATAGATGCAAGAAGGGCCAGTGTAGAGCTTAAGAGTTGCTGGAGAGGGTTTCATGGGATAGGTTTTCTGAATACCTGTTTCCGAATAGAGAGGTAATACTGCCAGTTATTTTTCTCTGTCAGGCGAGCCAGTTTGGCACCCAGATGTACTCAAGGAAATATTACATACTAATATACCCTCATAATAGCTGCACTGGTTTTCCCACATTGGGTTTTTCCAAGGACATTTGTCCAAAAATAACAGTGTCACTTGTGTGTTTATTTTCTTTCAGCTATTGATATGTAGATGGTTGAGACTGTATTGTGTTTATTTCAATGTTTATATGTTTAAATAACTTGTTGGTAATTAACAAGTAGGAGAAATAAACCAGAAGAATATAAATAAAATTTCTAATGGGTAGACTTAGAAATTTCAACATGGTATCAGAGCATGGTTGTAGATCACAGGAGAGTTGAAGGCATCAGCTAAGCAAAGCATTTGCACCAGAATCAACTGTCCCGAGTGACAGAAGTTTATCCTTGCAGAAAGCGACAAAGGAAGGGTTGACATAAAGGGACTATGTCATCAGTCCGGGCCAGAGAGAGGCCAGCGCAGAGGTTGAGGAGAGCAGAAACAGGATAACACAGAGCCATGCAAAGACCAGGAGGGTTGATGCAGTTGGCTGAGGGAGTTGTTTTTCCAGTGCCGGGATTACGCAGATCCTAGAGGCTCAATCCTTCAGTTGTTGGGGCATAGGAAGTTGTGGGCAGTTTGCGGGAGAAAAGTTGGTGGGGTATTATGGTCATAATAGTACCTAATAGGGCAAAACCAAGACCATAGAGGGAGTTGCTACTAAGGCAGATTTCTAGCCAAGGAATCCAGATCAGTGTTGCAATTGCACAAATGATCGGAGAGGGGCAATTTGACTATTGGAAAAAGGATTTCCAGGAGGAAATTCTGGACTCAGAGGGAAGTCTAGCAGAGAACTTCCAGACGGGAAGTAGAGAGACTCAGTAGGAGCTGAACAAAGAACTTCTAGATGGGAAGTAGACTTAGCAAGAGTCGAACAAAGAACTTCCAGGCGGGAAGTAAAGACACTCGGAGGAGTTGATAGAGAAGAGCAAAGAGATGGTCGTGAATGGGATGAGGGATCAAGACAAGATGGACGAAGCGTCCAACTTTGTGGTCTAGAAGGCCAAGATCCTGTCCATTCTAGATAGACATTGCATCAAGGCCTTCGCCTTGAGAACAGTGGTGATCCTAGTTGACTCGGTTGAAAATGAAAAGTACGAGGAGGCAATGGCCAGGGCGAAGTGCATCATCCTTGATGGGGTCAAGGATCATGTGGTCCAACATATTGCCGAGAAGGATACAACAAATGAAATGTGGGAAACCCTGAAGCCAGCATACTTCCGTGCAAAGGAAGATGTTACTTGAGAATCAGCTGCGGTCATACCAGATGCAGAAGCAGGAGCAGATAGATCACTTCCTCAGTCGGTTGAAGGAGATTCGGGACGACCTAACTTCCTTAAGGGCCACATCGGATGAGGATATGTTAGTGAGAACCGCACTTAACGCAGTCTCCGAGGAGTGGGAGACATTTGTCTAGAGCATACTGGGCAGGGCAGATCTTCTATATTGGGAAGAATTGTGGGTAGCTCTTCGCCAAGAGGAGATCAGGCGGTTGAGGAAAACGGGAAGTAGCAATAAAGGAGTCAGGATCAAGAAGGAAGAGGAAGAGGATGCAGCTCTAGCATATGTGGGAAAGTAGTAGAAGAGGAAGAAGAAGGACCTCTCCAAGGTCAAGTGCTTCCACTATGGGGAACTGGGTCACTATGTGAACTAGTGTCCAAGGAAGAAGAGTAAGGGAGAGGCATCTAACTCTAAGGCAGCGTCGGCGAAGGCAGAGAAGGAGGTCAAGGAGGATGACGATTGTGCCATGAGTGCTCATGTGCCTCTAGAGAAGAGGTGGAGAGACATCGAGCTATAGTAAGGAGGACTACAGGGGATGAGGGGCAAGATCCTCAAGGTACCTAACCTCTTGGATTATACCTTGCTACGGGAGCCCCGAAGAGAGAGTAGCAGGACTCATGGATGTTAGTAGAGACGAATGCGAATGAAGTGGCAAAGAGTGCTACAGTGCAGGAGTCCCCGAACAGCGCAAGGCTAGCAGGCTGCAACAGTGTGAGAGGCACGAGAGTGTTGCAACTGTGCAGGATGACACATAGAGGTTTGCAGCGGTGCGAGATGCAGGGAGTTTTTGCAGCATTGCAGAGGTCAATAGAGGGAGAACTTGTTGGCGGTAGAGGGAGCTTCAGCATTGGGAGTGTGTCTAGCCTGACCGAGATGTCAAAAGTTGGGTGGATTAGTTACTTACTTCTCAATAACTGAGTTGTAGTGTAGTAGCAGTTGGCAGTAGCATGTTGCAGCATGATGAGAGGGGGATGTAGTGCATATGAAGTGTTGGGATGATGGACCAGCAGCAACACGGATGCAGAGGGAGTTGTCGTACGGATGCAGCAGTGGTAGTGGCAGGGCCATGGGCAAAAGTACAAGATCCAGTAGTGCAAAGGATGTTGGGTAGGGAGGCCTAGCATCAACACAGGTATCGGTGTTAGATAATGAGAGTGATGCTTAATGAGGAGTATTACTAGAGCACAATCCTCGCTAAGAGGTAGTATCGATTTGGGGTAGCTTAGCATGTGCTCTAGCCATGAAAATTGGTGGAGAGGCTAAAGCACATGAGATCTCCAAGTCCCAGAAATGGTTTGGATAGATTGTACCCAGTTTGGGAGATATTAAAATAATTAATATTTTTAATGGAGTTCCTAAGTCTAAACTTAGGAAAAATAAATTATTAATGGGTATTAATATAAAATTGGGTTAGAAGGTTCCAAAATTCATGGATCAATCCAAATCTAATCTTAGTCGTTGATTAGAGATTTAATATTGGTCGTTGAAGGACCAACGAGAAAATTATAAGAGGGGGCTTGAGGGTCAGTTGGAAGACACACTAGAGTGATCAGTCATTCGTTTTGCTAAAGCAGGGTTGCTAAGCAAACTCGAATCAGTGATCAGTAGCGAGGAGTAGTAAGTACTAGATAGAGAGGCAAAGAAAGTGTCGAGAGACTAGTGTAGAGGCAAAGAGCGAGATGCAGTAGCCAGAGCAAGCCACGCAGAGCCCAGTAGAGACAACGCAAAGGCCAGAGGGATTGTGTCATCCACGCAGAGGGAAGTTGGAATGATGCAGAGGTCCCAGAGGCTACGCAGTGCCTTAGAGGGCTGATGCAGAGGGCTTTGGGGCTGACGTAGATAGCCAGAAGGGCCAACATACAGCTTCAGAGTTGTTGGAGAGGGTTTCGTGGGACATGTTTTCTAAATTCCTATTTCCGAATAGAGAGGTATTATTGCCGATCATTTTTCTCTGCCAGGTGAGCTAGTTTGGCACCCAGATGTACTCAAGGAAATACTGCATAATAATATACCCTCAGAATAGCTGTGCTGGTTTTCTCGCATTGGGTTTTTCCAGGGACATTTATCCAAAAATAACGGTGTCACTTGTGTGTTTGTTTTCTTTCAGATGTTGATATGTAGATGGTTGAGACTCTATTGTGTTTATTTTGATGTTTATATGTTTAAATAACTTGTTGGTAATTAACAAGTAGGAGAAATAAACCAAAAGGATACATATAAAATTTCTATTGGGTAGACTTAGAATTTCAACATACACAAGAACCTATTTTTTTGTTAGAGCACATCATAACATCTATGTGTCTTAATCTACCTTCTCTTTTAACATATGCCCTAGTTATACAACTCAACATAGTATCCATGTTATCATTTCCTTTCATAGTCTAGCCAATGACATTAGGAGGCTTATTTGGAAATGATTAGTTTCAACCCTTATTTGTGTCTTGCTACAATTGCTCATGTTTTGAGATGGGAAATGGAATACATAGGAACATACAATTATTGGGAAAGAACTAGATCTCACCATGGAAGCCATGTGACTAAGTCTACCTTCTCTTTCTTTGGTCGGTGAGAATGTTATAACTCATCGTGATGATTATGTCATTGATTTTTTTCATGGGCTAGACAACATATTTAAGAGGGTTTTTGGGAATTAGGGGTCCCAACATACTCTTGCATCTTACTATTATTGATCACCTTCCAATATGGAAAGTCTAATATATGAGACCTTATCATATTGGGTACGCAATGGATTTCAACATGGTGGCCATCTTCCAAGTATTACTTGATTTCAATGTTAAAATTCATCATAGCCATTATATGGACAAATCTATGATCTTTATCTATTTTTGTCTTACCTACTGCACACATGATTGTCTTGAATCTTGTTTTCATTTTGATTTCAATATCTTAAGAAAATTGGGTAAGTGAACCCCTTTATGAGTTGGAGAGAATCATGTCACTTTTAAGATTTTCAAATAAAACTTCAAAATGGTGTTCAAACATAAGTTTCATTGAGAGTCAAACTTAAGTTAATTGTGGTAAACTATATCATTTAGCATTATGCCACAACCCAACACACTAGTTAACATTTTACTTTCAACTTTATTTTCTTCACTTAACCTCCAAATTTTTATAGATTTTCTATTCAATTACCTACCCATTCTTGTTATAAGGTGTGGTTCATTTCTCTATTGTAAAAAAACCTACAAGGGCACATACATCCTATCATGAACATTCTCTACAAAATCTTGGGAAGTCTTTGACTGTTGATTTTCCATATTGATCCAGGTGGATATTGGTGGCCACCTTCCTATTCCACTTGGAATCCCATGATTATTGCTTTCACTTTTTCAATTTCGTTAATTGTAGCACAATTTAATATTTTTGGCTATTTTTTTTGCGTCATGAACTTCCAGAGCCATTTTGAGGCCCTAAACGACATTATTTTGGAAAATCACAAGCGGCTCAAATGAGTTTTCATATTGATATTTAATGTTAGTAGTTGTAGTCCTCAGATAGATCTTTCTAATGAGGTATCGTGTGCGTCAAACGAAGATCGCATGCCAAAGTTACGACCTCGGGAAGTTGATGTACTAATTTACCCCAACGGGGCGCATAATTTGGTGTTTCATCTCCTAAGGTTAGGTTTTTGGATGTTTGGGGTTTTCCATTGTTTCTCAATAATAAATAGGCCCTCAAGCCTCATTGTAACACAGTTCAGAGGCATGTAGCCACCACATCTCTTCTTAGAGATAAGCTACCATTACCTGAGCTAGTTTATTTCCATTCTGTATGTAAGCATATTTTAGTTCTTTGATATTAATGAAATGAAGTTTCCTTTCTGCTGAATCTCTGTGTTTATGGTTATATCTATAAATGTTTGCATTCTTGTTGAAATTTGGATCACATATTGTGCATGTTAATGATGTGCTTCATCTTTTGCAAGCCAAGTATGTGCATGGCCCACAATTGTGTCTTAATCAGCTAACACTCCATTGTGCATTTGATTTCACATCTTTAGAACAATTGGGTATATAATAAGCATTAAGACATCCTTACAAAGATCAATGCTACTCACTATTAAATTGGCCTCCCATGATTTATGTGCCTTTATTTCTTTGTGGTTTATTTATCATCTGTTTCTTCCCTTTTTATTTATTTGCTTGTTCACATAATATTGGATGTTGGTGCTTTTATTGATGCTTTTGAATTCTTTCTTACAAATGAAGACGAGACTAGAAACTTCCAAAAAAATTCTAAATCTCTTTGAGGTAGGCTTGCTAGTTGTTAACATACATACAGTTAATTAATAATAAACCTTGATTTGGAATTTTCAAGTCCAAATATACTCATGTGGATTTCCATGTCTTTTTCCTTACACCACACAAGGAAGTATAGATGTCATGATAAGTTTTAAAAAATTACAAATAAAATAATTAAAGACATAGTTACCGGAGAATCCACAATAAAACTTATTTTTCGTCAACGTTTCAAATCCCAACTGGGATCCATCATCAGGGCTTTCTTGAATGTTGATAGTAGAAGAGCTTAATTGAGGGATTTAAATAGTTGTGAGGAGAGTGGATTTTAGGATAAGATGAATGTCGGCTATGTTTTTAAGAATTTTAATTGCAGATTTGATTTTTTTTTTTAATTATTATTATAATTCTTTAATCTTAATATTATTAAACCTTAAACTAAATAAATAATATATAATAATTTAATAACCATTAATATTATTACTTTTATCTTAATAACCTAATGGTATTATTTTAATATATATATGTAATTAATAATTTAAATAAATAAATAATTTATTTTAAACTAACCATTAATTTATTTATTTATATATATTTTACCTAATTTTATTTATCTCCATAAATTAAATTAATAATATTAATATTAATATTAAAAATTAGAATAATACTAATATTATTAAATTAATAAATAAAATTTGACTTGGGTCTTTTTAGTCAAAATTAGTTGTTATTCAATATAGCCGTTGGAGACTCTACTTAGACTATTTAACTTGCTAAGTTGGATCTGTTTCTTCAACTTGTCCTGACGATGAACCACACTAGCTTGTTCGAAACGCGTCAACAAATAGTTTCTCATGTGATTTTTGCCGAAAAATCTCTCATAAACTTGATATGGATCATAAAAGCCTCAACTCTACAATATTATTGCTTCATGATAAATTCAAAAAAATAAAGAGGAAGGCATGGCCTAAACTATTTAATAATAAATTAAAATAAATACAACGCAATGTGGCAAACATGAATCATAAACTCATGAATAAACCATTTCATAATAAATTGAAACAAATTAATATGAATAACTGTAAACGATTTCTTTCATGACAAATACATGTGAATTGTAAACTCATGAATAAACTATTTCTTGATAAATCGAAACAAATAAAAAAGAATAGGTACAAACTATCTCTTTCATGACAAAAACGTATAAATGTTGGGTACTATTATTTGTTATCATTCTCCCCATTGGGTGACCATTCATACTCGTGACATGGCTTATGACAACCAACAGACTAGCGAGGAACAACTATCAACCTTGTAATTTTAATTTCTGAAATATGGGAACATGATGCATTGAAAGAATAAAATATATTAATACACATCTAAATTCATTGTTGGGGTTTCAAGGAATCTCATTGGAAATCTAAAACACGGTGAATATCTTAATTTTCTCATTTATTTTGGAATGATATTTTATTTTTATTTTTTTAATGATGTTGAATGAGTGATTTGTTGGAGTAATTTGAGTAAAGTTTATGATCAAATTTTTTAGTTGTCAATCTAATATCAAAATTATATAAAATAGTTTGCGCTCCAGATAACCTTGATCGGTAGTCTAAGTAGTTGAAGCTCCCTCTGCTAAGTCCTTGACACTTTTTCATGAGGCATGCGTTCAATTCTACTTGGGTCCATTAGGGCCAAGCTTCATATGTTGAGTCAACAGTGCATCTAGTTCCTTCGAGTAACATGCACTCTAGATATATCAATAACTTATGAATTAACAAGAGCTGAGATGTCAATACCCCACCAAAGTGGTGTCTACCTCCAAGGGTCACCTACTCTTCAAGCCTTATCACAATGAACCAAATATGTCCCTTAAAATTGAACCCAGATAATTAATGAGAAATTTTGAAATCCGAAATAATTGAATCTCTACAAATAATATTCACTGATAACATGAGTTTACCTCCAAGGGTTACCTACTCTCCAAGCCTTGTCACAGTGACCTAGACATGTTCCTTTATGAAACCAAATAAATGAGAAATTTTGAAAATCGAAATAATTGAATCTCTAGAAATAATATGTAGTGATAACATGATCCATGTTGATGCTTAGTATTCATATTATCTCATTTCTAATAATTCTCTTCTAATCTAATTGCAGTTAGTTATTGTTGTTAAAATATGGATTTTAGATATTTAAATCAATTAAAAACTCATTTTCATTTAGAATTGAAGCAATATGAAGTATTATTAAATACCTGAAAAAAATTAACCATAAAAAAACATAATAAATAGACTTATGTGTGCCTTTACTGGAACTGAATATAATTAAAGTTAAACAAATCTAACCAGGTCTCTAGAAAGTTTCTTATCATAAACTCCTAAAAGAAAATCCACACCCCCTTCAAACTTCAAAACCCTTCAAAACCCTTCACAACATTAGAATGAATACATGGATTTATGTATATCTTTTTATTAATTTGTGATATGAAAATAATGAAAAAATTTCAAAATTTCTCTTCTAATTTACAACACTTGGCCTATATATGAATTTGCTTAAAGAAGAACCTATCCGCATATAAGAAGATAATACAACACTCAGTTTATAGATGAGTTTTCTTAAGGAAGAAACTTTAAACCTATAAAAAAATAATAAACCTCAAACAAGTCAACAATTAGTTTATTTATCTACCGTCAAAGTATAATAACATAATAAATGTTCATATCTAATCCAATGATTTTTTTAAGGTGTTCCATTTTTTAAAATTCTATTATAATATAATAAAAGAATGTATGAAAATTTGTTTCCAAGATATTTATAAATAAATATGTTAAAGTTTTTATATAGGTTTATGTATTCATCATCACATCATTTTCCAGAAGGTAAATATCCCCTTTAATGCTTCTCATTTGGTTTAGAGCACAAAATGTCTTTAACTAACTCTATAATTATAGAAAAATGTAAATACATAAGTTTTAATAAAGTTCATTGTATACCTACTTCAACAATATTGTAAAAGAAACATAATCCACTCACTCATCTAACCTTTGTTTGTGCTTTCCTTTAATGAAAAGGATATCCAATAATAGAAAATCAAGTAAATACATAAGTTTTAATAAAGTTCATTGTATACCTACTTCAACCATATTGTAAAAGAAACATAATCCACTCACTCATGTAATCTTTGTTTGTGCTTTCCTTTAATGAAAAGGAAATCCAATACTAGAGATTCCATTGGAATTGATGACACAATCTTTCTACAATGTGTTTAATTATGCACTCCACAAATCCGCACCATGGAAAGATTTTTAACCAATGTGCATAACTTTTCTAGAGAAAGAATTGTCCTAAGCAACATTGACCACATCCATACCTTATACTTGAACGTAATATCTTACATAAATTACTAAATGGATGGTTTTGTGCACTTTAATTATATTTCAAAGATAATTGCTTTGATGGTGTAGAAAAAATCTAATTTGAAAAATGGTCCTTAACCATACAAAGAAATTGGGAGCCACATAAAGAAATCAAAAGATCAATGTGACGCTATAATAGTCATGAGCTACAAAAAAGGGTAATTATATGCTCTCATTTTGCCTCTTAATTCGAATTAATCCACCATTCTCATTAGTTTATTGCATGTTTTTCAATATATTTAGGCTAATAGATCGAATTGGGTTAGTCATTTTGCCATGTAGTCTAATGTGTGCCTTATGCAGATTTTTTGGTTAAGTTGGGACAAAGTCAAGGGATTTATGAGCAAATGGAAGCAAATATTCGAGGAAAACAAGGAAGAGGATTTGTAGGGGGGTGTATCCTTCATTTATGACCCCTTTCCTCGAATCTTCCATCAGCAACTCGGAGCACAAATCCACATTGATGCATCAAAAGGAGCAGCCGAGCAAGTCAAGAAGGATTGTTGTTTATCTCTAATTCTGGGAAGCCGAGCTCCTTGATTTTAGAAGGACTGTTGGAGGACTCCATTTGTATAAATAAGGGGGCTTAGAGCCTCAGTAGGTTAGCCAGTCATTAGTAGAATTTTCACACTTTTGTGCATCACTTGTTCAACTTATTTTCGAGTTCCTTTTTTAGAACAGTTCATGTAATGTGACTATTATTTTTTATAATGAAGATGAAATAGTTTTGAGCTAGCACTGATCTCTTTCAGAGGGCTGAAGCTCTTGGGTTAGGGCCAAACCCAAACTGCCTAGCACCTCTTGCTGTGTACTTATATGTTTTTGCTTCAGTTCATGAGTTAATTTCTGTTACATAGATTCATTTTACTTTGTTGGATTAGGTTGCTTTTGATGGTTTGCATAGCTGTTTTGCATTTCAATTGCTCAATTTGGTTACTGCAGTGACAGAATAAGATTCAAAAAGGCCAACAGCAGGCCCTAATCTCCTTTCTCCCTTCCTGGGACTATGATTCAAGGTCAAGGCACTACTGCAGCCACCAAAAACACAGTTTTTACTCTTCCACGCAACTTCTAGTGTGATGACTTGATTTGGAAAGATTGATATATTGGTTTAGATTCAGTTGCCTAGATCATTTCCTACTCTTTTACTGTAGATCTCTCTACATGCTTTTCTGTTCAAAGGTTACTGTTCAACATTTTCTGTTTGTAGGTCAGAACTTAGGTCAAGCTAGAGAAAATTCCGTTTTCATAGTATAGTTAGTCCTTTCTTTGATCAGTTTTCATAAGTAGATGTGCAGATCTCTTGCAGGACACCTCAGCTCACCATACATCCATAAAACAACCAGCACTAGCTCACTTCTCACAACATTTCGCCAAGCTGCCCTAATTTCTGCGTTTTTCTCCATAGGTTTCCCTCTTGCCATTTGAACAAATCCAACCATCATGTTCTTTTTTGATCTTCCTTGATAAGCTCCAGACACCTCAACACCTTCATCTAGCCTTCAGTTACCCTTTTCTATCATTTTTCCACCTTCAAAACTCCAAAAATAGCTCTCGGCCTCCTCCTGTAGATTCTCCTGTAAATGCCCTACAACCTCCTGTAGAATTCCCTCTAAGTGGTTTTTCGAAATCCGATTGCAATGGAAGTATTTATAAGGGTACTGCGGGCTTCTTAGGACCTCTCCACACCTTCCACCTCTGCGAAAGCCAACTCCATCTTCCTTCGCCACCAAACCTCTGCACAGTCACAACCAGATAAATCACAAGCATAATAACTCCACATAAAAACACTCAAAAGCACAAAAAGATGTTTTCTTCTCATCGCTTTTCAGAAGTAGCTTGAATAAATGCAATTTACCTTTTTAGTAGTCAATGGCACTCATTTCATCAGCTTTCATCTCTTTTCTTGCAAAAGTAGGGTTAGTAGGTAAATTAGGGTTTACTAGGGTTTGCGTTACATTTCAATTTTCCTTCTCTTTCTGCAAGTAGAATAGTCCTTGTAGAGTTAACTTTCTTTCATCATAGTTAAAAGCTTCTTCTGAGAATTCATAGAAGTTGGCTTAAGCTCCTAATGATCTTGGGTCAGCTGACCAAGTGATAGCCTGCAGTAAGAGCTAGTATTTGTGCATACAACACCATCGCTTCCAAGTTTGTTACAAATTACCGGGTTGATAAAAGTAGGAAGCCCCAGGAGTTGCAGCATTATTGCTGTAATACTGGTGCTCACCACTTTTTAGCACCGTTGTCAGGGAAGCGTCAAAGTATTTTGTGATTACTACTTTTCTTCTATTTTCTACTGCAACATTCTACTAAGTAGTTTATTTCAGCAAAAGTAGAGTAGTTGTTTCATTTCAATTCTACAATTTCAATTCTGCACGTTCCATTTCAGCAAGAGTAGATTAGGCATTTCCTGCTTTCATTTCAATTCTGCAATTTCCATTCCAGCAAAGTAGATTAGGCATTTCCTGTTTTCATTTCAATTTTGCAATTTCCATTTCAGCAAGAGTAGATTAGTCATTTCCTCGCTTTCATTTCAATTTTGCAATTTCCATTCCAACAAAGTAGATTAGTCATTTCCTTGCTTTCATTTCAATTCTGCAATTTCATTTCAGCAAGTTCATTTCATTTAGTTGCAATTTGTTGTTCAATCCATTTTAGTTTTGCAGGTGTAAGCAAACAAAAAAAACAAAAATCAGCCAAAAAGAGATTTCCTTTCATGCCTCGTAGGAATAGAGATAATTCAAGAAAATTCCTACCTAACACCCCCACTACATCACAAAGTCACCCTTCTTTCTTCTTTGGTGGCAGTGATCTAGAAGAACCTATAGGTGAACCATCAAATATATACAAAGATCCTATAGTAGAAGAAGAGCAAGAGACCATCCCTCTTGAGACCATGGCTGAAAACAGAAACATTAGAGGGAATGGGGAAAGAGTAGAGGGTACCTTTCCTATCCGAGAGACCACTGGGGACACTAAAATGAAGAATATAAGTCCTTCAGCCTTACCTTACTTCCATGGGTTGACTACCGAAGATCCTGATACCTTCTTGTTTGAATTTGCTGTTATCTGTCGAACCTATGACTATGCAAAAGACGAGAAGAATTTGAAACTGTTTCCTTCTACCATCGAGGATGCAGCATTGCACTGGTTCATGGGGTTACCTGGCAACAACATCACAACTTGGGCTCAGATGCAACAAGCCTTTAACAACAAATACCAGGACTACTAAAGCTCAAAGGATACCAAGGAAGAAATCTTCCTAATGACCATGGGAAGCAATGAATCCTTGGAAGATTATGAAGAGAGGTTTCAGCTCAGTTATAAAAGGGCTAGGTGCACACTTGACCCCAAATATCTGAAGTTGGTCTTGCTCAGACGAGTCCCTGAAGACTTTCTAGATACCCTCCATTTGCTGGCTGGGGGGACATCTACCAACTACCTTATGAAGACATAAATACTGTGTTTAGAAACCATTCTAGGGTAGCCAGAAAGAGAGGTAGGGGAAGTCAACCTTTAGCCAGTACATCCTCATCTAGTTCATCTCTTAGAGGTGAATTTGGAAATCTATTGGAAAATTTCAAGAGCAAGATGATGCAGACTCTTGCCATGCAAATGGATACCTTGCATATCAAAAGAAAACAAGAGGAAGTAGAGAGGGCTTTGGCCATTTTCTATCCTAGGTGCACCAGAAGGCATCCTAAGAACAAATGTACATTGAACTCTATAGAAGTATGTTTAGTCTGTGAAGAAGACCATTCTACGAATCAGTGCCCTTCCTTGCCCGGACTTAAAGCTGCATACCAAGGGGCCAGAGGAGCCATTGAACCACGCTATTTCATGAACCAAAGGAGGCCACATGGGCCCAGATCGTACTAGCAGGGAATGCAAGGGACATCCCAAACATATTACAACACCAATCAAGCCACTTCC
This sequence comes from Pinus taeda, assembly GCA_000404065.3. NCBI lineage: Eukaryota > Viridiplantae > Streptophyta > Pinopsida > Pinales > Pinaceae > Pinus > Pinus taeda. The sequence goes on from APFE031693832.1 coordinate 23,580, forward strand.
ATGCCTTTTTGGGGTCCCCCTGCTCATCCTTCCTGGTCCACACCCCCTCCTTGGTCATATCCATCTCAATACCATGCTCAACCAGCTGCTCATTCATTTCACTCTTATGCTCAGCCACAACCTCAGTGGAATGAACCTCATCAGGGTTGGAGGCCCCAGTACAACTCTCCTCCCACTCTTTTGCCTCCACCAGTTACTCAACCACAACCATTGCCTCCTGCTCCACCAAGGCAACCCCAAATACCTGCTCAACCAAACCCGAACCTGAATAATAGACAGGCCCAGTAGGTATATAGTGGCAACACATCATGCCTGACCTATGTTGTGGAGATTCAAGAGATTAACCTATGATCTGGGAAGGTTATCGCAGATAACTAGCCTCCCCCTGAGGATGAGGAAAAAAAAGAGGAAAGTGAACAAAAAGCCATTCCACCCTTTCCTGAGAGATTATCGGGAAGAACACAACCTACGCTAGAAGAAACTGAACTTCTAGGAGAATTGAAACAATTATGTGTAAAGATACCACTTCTTCAAGCCATAAAGGATGTGCTTATATAGAACAAGATGATCAAGGAGAAGTGCTTCAGGCACCTAGGCAGGCGCAAGAGAGATGCTCCAACTATCAATGTCATAAGACAATTGTCTGATGTGATGTTGGGGCAGGTAATCTATCTGAAATATCTAGACCCTGGAAGCCCTATAGTCGATGTCCACATCCATGGCACCATAATCCCCCATACCTTGATTTATCTAGGGGCTGCCATTAATGTGATGACCAAGGACACTATGCTCAAGCTCAACCTTCAGGGCTCCCTGAGAAAGACCACAATAGTACTACAGTTAGCAAACCGCTCCACCGTGACCCCTAAATGGATTGTGGAAGATGTAATGGTCTCCATCAATTCTTGGGAGTATCCTGCTGATTTATTGGTTCTCCAACCAAAGGCAAAGCTCATTGGATATTCTCTCATCCTAGGAAGACCCTAGTTGGCTACTACAGATGCCTACATCAGTTGTCGAGCTGGGAACATGACAATTAAGAATAGGCATATGTCTAAGCAGCTAGTCTTATACCCTCCTGCCCAACCTTTGTTAGAACATGATTTACCTCTTTGGTTGGAGGAGGAAGATGAGGATGCAGTCTATTCCACACCACTGTGTGCAGTGGAAGCTACCATCGGGGGGCCCACAAACCGAGGATGATGTTATTGAAAACTTGATTCAGAATCCACTCCCTAGTGTGTTTCCATTAGAAGCACTGGTGGAAGAAACCCAAGCCAATCCTTTAGTTGATCTCTATGTGGCTGACCCAACCTCTCTTTGAGTTAAGAATGTGGAATTTGGCCCAAAAAGAACCTTGAAGATCAACTCATCCCTATCCACCTCTCAAGAGAAAGAACTGTGTGGCTTATTAAGAAACCACTTGGATGCTTTTTATTGGAGCTATAAGGAGATGAAGGGAGTGCACCCTTCAGTCTGTACTTATCACATTTAAATTAAGGAAGATTGCAAACCATTCAGGCAACCTCAAATGAGGATGAATCCAGCCCTTAAGGACATTGTCAAAGAAGAACTGCAAAAGTTACTGGATGTAGGATTCATCTACCCTATCTCTGACAGCGAATGGGTCTCTCCTTTGGTGCTAGTGCTAAAGAAAAATGGGAAGTGGAGAATCTGTTTCGATTATCGGGAACTACACAAGGCTACCAAGAAGGACCATTTTCCTTTGCCTTTCATAGATCAAGTGTTAAATGGCCTAGCAGGGAAGAAGTTTTTCTCCTTCCTAGATGGGTTTAACGGGTACAACCAGATCCAAATCAGCCCGGAAGATCAAGATAAGACCACTTTCACTTCTCCTTGGGGTACCTTTGCATACCGGGTCCTTCCTTTTAGATTATGCAATGCTCCCACCACTTTCCAAAGAGAAGTATTAAGTATATTTGCTGAACTAGTTCATGATGCAGTGGAAATCTATATGGATGAATTTAGCCCTTATGATTCTAACTTCCAGGAATCTTTGTCTAACCTGGGAAAGGTTTTGGACAAGTGTATTGAGATGAACTTTTCCCTTAGTCCTGAAAAATGTGAATTCCTGATGACTTAAGGGACCGTGCTAGGTCATGCAATCTCTTAGCAAGGATTACAGGTGGACCCCAACAAAATTGCCATCATCCAAAGGGTCCCACCTCCTCAAAAGGTAAGAGATGTTTGAAGTTTCATAGGTTTAGCATGGTATTATAGAAGATTCATTAAGGATTTCAGTAAGCTAGACTTTCCATTGTGGTCTTTTTGGAAAAGATGCTGAGTTCATATGGATTGACAACTGTCAAGAGGCTTTAGATACCTTGAAAACTAAACTGGTGATTGCCCCAAGTTTGAGAGGTCCAAGCTGGGCCCTACCTTTCCACATTCATACAAATGCCTCGAACAAAGTGATAGGAGCAGCCTTAGGGCAAGTTGATGAGAAGCTACCTTATGCCATATATTTTGTAACTAAAAACATGTTGAAGGCAGAATTAAACTACAATGTAATCGAAAAGGAGCTCCTAGCTGTAGTCCATTCCCTAAATAAGTTCAGACACTACATCACTGGCTATCAAACATTTGTACACATTGATGATGCTGCAATTAGGTATTTAAAGAACAAACCAGATGTAAACGCTCGCATTATTAGATGGTTGCTTTTATTGCAACAATTTGATTTAACCATTGTTGATAAGCCGGGTAAGGAAAATGTTGTTGCTGATTTTTTGTCTAGAATAGATCTACCTACAGGTGAAGAAGGAATGGTGGATGATCAAATGCCAGAAGAACACCTATTTGCTATCTCAGTACTCTCTCCATGGTTTGCTGATATAGAAAATTACTTGGTTTCTGTTGTGCCCTACAACAACCCCCCATTTCATATCATCACTATTCCAAAACCATAATATGAAATGGGTCCCTTTTTAATTTTTGTTTTTAAATTGGTATCAATTTAAGTTCTATTCTAAAAGGCCCAAAGAAATGAAAGAAAACATCACCGAAAGGCCTCTCCAATAAACCAATCAAAAAACCTTAACGTAAAACGATTTATCTTTTGTCATTGCGATAAAGCGATCGCAAGATCGCATATCGCAATTGACAAAGGGAACACAACATGGGGACATTTTGATTTCCGCCGATGCGAAATCGCTATCGGGTATCGATGAAACATAAAGTAACACAATTAAGAACCCCTTGCTCCGATGCGATGCG
>APFE031693832.1:28796-44942 GCA_000404065.3 Pinus taeda
GCAGTATGATCCAAGGAAAATCGCTTACAATGCGCTCGACCAGGCCAAATTGGCCAAGTTCGAGCACAAAGAAGACATATTTGAGGATTTGTTTGCATCGGCCGAGTCGCTATCTCAAGTTAAATCGCTTGCCAGAAATGAATACAACGATGAGGGGCTAGCCGAATTTAACAGAATTAGAGAACAGAGGTTGCAAACTCTGCCTCTAGACCTGTTAGCGACTACTCCAACTATGACAAAATCAAGCGAGCCTGAGCAACAAAGTAATACGCAACCTCCTACTACATCAAAGAAGCAGGAGGAAGTACATAATCAAAGGCAGGAAGAAACCCAGGAAAATGTGCAGCGACAGGATGAAACCCAGGCGAAAACTCAAGAAGAGGGCAGCTCGAAAGTTAATGATGATACACAAATTGATTTGAATTTGCTCCAGCAATGGCAACAATTCAACTCAATCATCGGCAACCTAGAGTGCTCGAAAGTTGATGAGGTTTCTAAAGAGGGCGACACACAGGAAGCGACATCAAAATAGGTTTCGGGCGAAACCAGCGACCCACCCAAATCAAAGGAAACAGAAATAATTCCTAAGGATCCATCGGGCGAAATCATTTTGCAAATAGAAGAGATTCCCCCCTTGGATGTATTCTACAGCCCTAAGCATAAAGCTGTTGTAAAGCAACAGAGGAAGAGGAGAAGGGCTGATCAACCTTCTCTATTCCCTGAATTAACAGTAATGGGCAATGTTGTGTGGAAAGAGGAATTTGATCCCTCCGATGACTTAACAAAGCTATCGCAATACACTGGAGCATATTTGGCGGCGACCATTGATAAAGCATTTGAAGTGACCAGTCTATTAAAAGCGAAATATCAAGACATCTTTTCGCTACAGGCTCAATTATCGGAAGCGAAGCAGAAGGCAGAGCAGGCAGAAGAGGAATTGCTAGTACAACAGCAAAATAATAATCCGCTGACTAAGCAATTGTAGGAGGAAAAACAGAGGATTGATGAAAGTGAAATCCAAAAGCAAAAGGAGCTATCGGCAGCATTGGCGCAATTAAAAATATCAACTGAGGGAATGATAAAATCCAAAGATGAACAAATCGCTCAATTATCAACTCAAATTGAGCAAATGAAAAAGCTCCCTTAGGTAGATGAGTTTAAAGCAGAGGCGCTTCAATTAAATAAAGCATTGTGAAATCAAGTTAAGCTCCTATGTCAGCAAATCACCCAGGCAGAGCCATTGTGCGAATTAGTGGCATCCATAAGCGAAAAAGTAGAAAAGGCAAGGACAGATTTGGATCAGGCCGAGGAAACATTGACAAATTTTCTGGAATGGCAAGATTCTGATTAGGGACAGGCAACTAACCTACCAAGGATTCTGGAATCACATAAGGAAATATTATTCACAGAATGGCAATCACAGTTAATGAAGGCAGAAAGAGAAATTTTAAGATGCAAGGCAACCACTGGTAATTTGGTTGAATTAGTAAATTATACTCTTTATTTGTCTAATATGATTTCCCAATGTACTCCAGGCCAATTAACAGCAACAAAGATGTTGGAGCATTCATGCTACCCAGAGCTGGAAAAAAATGGAAGATTAATCGTGGGGATCAACAGTTTAACATGGGATGCCTATTGGTTCTTCTTAGTGAAGCCGCACAGCCAAAGAGCCGCCTTAAAATGCCTCACAGATGCTATCGGGTATATCATACCCGACTTTTAGGATGCCACCTTTGCTGCCCAACTCAGCTTGCGCCTCAACAGACCGCCAGAAGTGGAGCCGATGCTTGCGATAAGCCAGCTCAGGTTTAAAGGCAAGCAGCCCGAGTCATGATTCACATCGCCGACTACTAGATTGCCCCAAGGAGATAGATTGCATTTACTGATGCCAATTTAGTAGGATTTTGTTTCATAGATTTTTTTTAGCTTAGTAGTATTTATAGACCCTTTCATGCATTTAGAAAGGGTCGAAAAGTTTTGTATATGACTTAAACCCTGAAGTTGCACTATTGTACTTCAGGGCTATTCTTTTATGAAACTGGACCAATTATTCTGAGTTCAATGAGGAAGGTTTTTATACAAATGTGCACTACTGTCTTTGTTTAAAAGCATTTCTGTGTTGAAGGAAGGATTTTGAATAACGATTGATATTTGGGATTGATTAGCAGCTCACATGGTACTATTATCTGCGTCTGTACTCATTCCTGTTATATGAATTGTTATTTAATCGCTCTTGCTATTACCACTTATATATATATGTGTTTTCACAGCATCCTTTATGCATCCCACTATTGGTTGTTTATAGCATGCTTCTCTTTCAATCGTATATATGTATCGATGATATAAATAGTGAATGCAGTAATTTGTGTTAATCACTTCATTTTGACTATTCATATGAAGTAATCTTTAAATGATTGAATATCTCTGTTTATTTTACAGAGTCATCTATATGCCTGTTAGATAGATAAGGATTATTAAACGCTGCATTCCAAATGAATAAGTTGTTCCCGGGATTAGTATTAGTTTCCCTATTTTGTCAATAGAATAAGCTAGTCGCCTATCATTAAAGCAAAACTATTCATCACTCATCCACCCCTTTTATTCATTGTCGGGAAACTGGTCCCGTTATCTCCAGTTGGAGCCACCATTCCAAACGGAAAAGGAGCTGTACTAAGGTCCGGACCGGGTGGTTATCCCCCAATGTTTTTGCAGCGATTTTCGAGGCATCAACATTTCTGGCGCTAGAAGGAGGGCCATCCGCTATGAATGGCGAGTAAGCCAACACCTACAAACCATTCAAAGAGTAATTCATCCTTCGCCTCTCCTTGGACATCTCATTCACATTCTGAATCACCAGTATCCAGACGAGACGAAGAAGAATCAACCACTACTGCTCAATTACATCATACTTTAGAACACTTAAGTCCGGAGTCCCCTGAAGTTCAATCCATCATCCAGAAACTTCAAAGCTTCTCAATTTCGCCTCCTAGATCTGAAGTATCACAAGGCAGTTAGACTTCGCAATTTCGCTTACCCCCTCACCTTTTGAGACTCCAAAGAGAAAAGCTAGGTATTGAACCACCTGAGCTTCCTTTACCCGAAAGGAAAAGGATTAAAAAGACCGCTGAAGGTTCTGGTAGCGAAACCTTTTCTCCATCATCTTCTATTTCATCATCACCTGTGCGAAGTCAAACACCCACTTCACCACTACATATCATTGTTCACCAAGGGACTTCATCTCAAACATCAAAATCTTTTCAGTCTGTACTTCCACCTCCCCCTCAAGCACCTAGAACACCACAGGCAATCGCTGGTACTTCTAAAATGGCCCAAAGACCATGGAGAAGTCCTGGTGCAGTCACCATGCCTGCACCTTTACATCCTTTACCCGATTATCCCAAAAAATGGCTCCCAAAATTTAATCCAGATGCTGGAATGTCAACAGAAGAACACATAAATAATTTTATGTTGTCAGTCAATTTAAAGGGAGTGACTGAAGAAGATGTGGTAGTTAGATTGTTTCCCTATACGCTACAAGGATCTGCAGGGTCTTGTTATTTTTCCTTGCCCTCTGGATCCATCACAAGTTGGAATATCTTCCAGGAACAATTCCTCACCAAATACGGCGATGATAGATCCTTGGCTACACTCGTCCATGACCTTTCCAATTTAAGGATCGAATCAAGAGAACCCATTAAGGAGTTCAACTCCCGATTCAAAAAACTCTTGAACAAAATCCTCACCGATGATAAGCCAAGAGAACAAGTTAGAAGCAAGTGGTATATCACTGCCTTACCCTCAAACATAGCCATATTTGTAGATAGGGCTAAACAGCCTACATTGGCCGAAAACATGAAGGAAGCCCTCGCTGTTGAAAAAAGTGTAATCGCCTTATAAAAGAAAACTGCCCTGGAAGAACGAAAATCTAAAAAAGTGTGCTTTAAAGATGACTCGAAGAAAAAGATCACTAAGGATCCATATGACATGGAGGGCCTTCAAAAATTCCTTAAAACCATGTCGAACGAAATGGTCGAGATTAAGAAGCAAGTATCAGAGTCATCAACAAAGAAACCATATAGGAATTTCAAGAAACCCGAGTCCAAGCCTCCAAATGTCATATCTTACGCAGATTCGGATCCTGAGGAAGAAGAAGAAGAAGAAACAGTTGCACCATCAGAAGAAGAAGAAGAGGAAGTAGTCAAATGCCACGGGATGTGGGACTTTATACTCCCTAATTCCGATACTGACGCTGAGCAAGAAGCCTTTCCTGTTACTACAAGGAGTAAAGCTACTCCCGAACCTGTTCAAGCTAATCCAAAGAAAAGGAGTGCTAGTACTAATACTGCAAAAGAAAAGGTACCCGCAAGGAAGCCAGCCGCGACAGTATCTCAGAATCAGCCGTCATCCTCCAACACACCTTCGTCATCCAAGACATTGGTAGTTTCTGATTCGATGGATTATAATATTGTCGACGACATGAAGAAAACTAAGGCAAACATCACCATGTTTGAGCTTAGTAAATTAAAACATCAACAAAAATTACTTCTCAAAGAACTTAATGCTGTTCCCTCTTCACCTCTTCCCAGCACTAAAGCTGCGAGCGACTCAGGACAACCACCTTCTGGTAGAGTTGAGGCAACTGAAACAATTCTGATTGGAGATAGATCAAATTCCCATACCCCTCCTTTCCTCTTAACATATGAAATTTACAATCGAAATCTACATAACTGCTTAATTGATTCTAGGGCATCATCTAATATAATGTCCGCTTCAGTTTGTTCTAAGCTGAATATAGAACCCCAGAAATCTTCTATTCACATTGTGCAGTTAGATAAAACTAAAGTTCAAGTTTTAGGGGAAATAAACTCTGTAACGATCAGGTTATCGACGGATCCACGAATAGTCCAAAGGATTGACATCCTAGTCGCCGATATACCTGAATTCTATGGGTTGATTTTAAGCAGGGATTGGTCAGAAAAGCTCCATGGGTATATCTCCACTGATTGGTCCCATATGTGGCTCCCCTATAAGGGCAAGCCCAATCAAATAAACATATGACCCACACTGTTACAGAATTTGAGCAGGAAAATCAACCGATTGCGTTCAATAACAATATCTTAGGGAATTATTCTTCCGAGTCATTTTTCGGCAATTATATTGCCCAGCCATCTCCTTTCTCAGTTAACAATTTTGCATCGCAAATTGAAAATTATTCACAGACCGACAGGTCTAAATGTGTTAATGTTACTGAGAATTTTGTAAGTAAGATTGTAGACAATTCTTTATTTTGGTCTTTATATTTTGATGGATCCAACTCTAGTGAAGGATCAGGAGCAGGATGCATTTTGATTAGCCCGCAAGGAGAAAAAACAATGTTGTCCTGTAGGTTAGAGTTTGAATGCACCAATAATACAACCGAGTACGAAGCATTAGTCCAAGGACTGTACAAAGTGATCGGCCTCAAAGTCCAATACTTGAAGGTATTTGGAGATTCAGAGATTATTGTTAAACAGGTAAGGACTACAATTCATTGTCTTTCGAACCATCTTAAACATTATCAATCGCTAGTACAAGAGCTCACATCTCATTTTTTAGCATTCAATATTTCTTCCATTCCAAGGTCGCAAAATTCGGCAGCCGACTTGCTAGCCAATGTCGCTTCCAAGCTGCTCCCTTCCGAAGACTATAGTCCAGATAGGTTTTCAGTAGAATTACTTTTTAGGCCATCCATTCCTGACAATGTAACCAATTGGAGAGTATTCAAACACGATGATGACATTTTACAATTTTTGACCTCCGAAAAATCCTATGATAATCAAATCATCGAGGAAGACGAGCACGATATTCAAATGCGAGATAAACATGAGGAAAACTCAATCCCAAAGTGCGTGGTGAAGCTTGTGGACCTTTACGATATTAAAGACAGGTTTAAACCTATGTCCAATACAAAGCTCCAGAGCTCTACCCTAAGGTTTGAATTAATAAACCTTGGCACCAAACAAAATCCTCGAAACATTAATTTAGGATTAGGACTTTCCTTGGAGGAAAAGGAAGCATTCATTATTCTGTTACGAAAGAATAAACATGTTTTCGCTTGGAAATATGATGATCTAAAAACGTATGATACATCTATTATTCAGCACACTATCCCAATGCTTCCCGAACAGAAACCAGTTCAACAAAAGTTGAGGAAAATACATCCAAACTTAGAGGGTCAAATAAAATCAGAACTCAATAAACTCTTGAAAGCTAAGATTATTTTTCCCGTACGCCACTCAAACTCGGTCTCCAATATGGTACCAGTCAGAAAGAAAAATGGCGACATAAGGATTTGTATTGATTTCAGAAATTTAAATAAGGCAAGTCTAAAAGATAACTTCCCATTACCCACTATGGAGTAGATACTCCAATCAGTGGTAGGCTCAGAGTTAATGTCCTTTTTGGACAGTTTTTCAGGATATAACCAAATTTTGGTCCATCCTGATGACAGACTCAAAACCACGTTCAGGTCAAAATGGGGAATGTATGCATATCAGAAAATGCCTTTCGGACTTATTAATGCAGGAGCCACTTTTCAAAGAGCAATGGATATTGCTTTCAAAGGGTTAATTAATAGAACAGTAATCGTCTATTTAGATGACATTATTGTATTTTCTCAAGAAAGATCTAACCACTTGCACGATTTGAATCAAATCTTTCAGCGCTGTAAGAAATATGGTATTTCTCTTAACCCCAAGAAATCCTTTTTCACTCTTGATCAAGGTAAGATCCTAGGCTTTGTTGTTTCTAAAGACGGCATCTATATCGATCCAGACAGGATTAAAGAAATCTCTGAAATCCCTTTTCCTCACAATAAGAAATCCATGCAGTCATTTTTAGGCCAAATCGATTTTGTCAAAATATTCGTTCCAGACTTTTCTCAGATTATTTTACCACTTCAAACTATGATTAAGAAAAACTCAGTCTTTAAATGGGGATCACAAGAAAAGGAAGCGTTTGAATTAATCAAACAATCAATAATCAATGCCCCCGCTCTAAACACTCCAAATTTTTCTAATCATTTTACATTGTATACCATCGCATCCGATTTCTCTTATGCTGCAGTACTTATACAGGTCAACAATCACAATTTGGAAGCACCTATTTCATTCTATAGTTCAAATCTTCAAGGTGCAGAACTAAACTACTCTGAAGTAGAAAAACAAGCCTTTGTTGTATATAAAGTGATTAAACATTACAAACCCTTCCTTTTAAAAACCCATACAAAGGTTATAGTTCCTTTCTCCTCAGTTAGACAACTATTAATCCAAAGAGAATTGGGAGCAAAAAGGGCAAATTGGGTAACAACACTTCAAGAGTATGACCTAGAGATCAAACCAGCAAAGATTGTTAGAGGCAAAGGTTTTTGCAGGTTATTGGCAGGAGCATCCAACATTCCGGAATCAAGCGATACAGATCAATCTGAAACAATTAACCAGATAAGTATCATTGACTCTAAATCACAGTATGTTGATTTGATATTTTATTTGAAAAATGGATATGCACCCCCCAACCTATCCTACAAAAACAAAAGGGCCATAAGATTGAAAGCAAAAAATTTTACCATTATTGATGATGTGCTTTTTAGGCAAAATTATGATTCAGGTTTTGCAGGAATTACATGATGGACCAGCAGGAGGCCACTTTGGAGCTCATACAACAGCTCACAAAGTCATCCATGCTGGATATTATTGGCCCACTCTGTTTAGAGATGCTCATGAATATGTAAGGAAATGCTGAAATTGTCAAACTTCAAGTGGAAGACAAAGGAAATCAGCCTTCCCTCTGCAACCGGTCAACATTGAACAACCATTTGAGCAATGGGGATTGGACATTATCAGAGAGATTACCCCAAATTCTTCCAAACAGCATAAGTATATCCTTACTGCTACTAATTACTTCACCAAGTGGGTTGAAGCGATTCCTTTAAAGACAACAAACTCTGAAGCCATTATTGAATTTATAGATCAATTCATCATTACCAGGTTTGGTGTCCCGAATGCTCTCGTTTTTGATAATGCATCTTACTTTTCAGGCAATGCTATGTTTGATTTCGCGATTAAAAGAGGATTCAAACTCAAATATTCTGCTAACTATTATCCTCAGGGGAATGGTTTGGCTGAATCTACAAACAAAAATCTTATTAAAATCATCAAGCGAACTATCGAACAGAATCATAAGAACTGGCACAAATCTTTAGTATTTGCATTATGGGCTGACAGGATAACGCAAAAAGCTTCTATAGGTTCTTCCCCGTTTAAACTTGTTTATGGAAAAGAAGCAGTCCTACCAACAAATCTCATCCTTCCTTCTCTAGCCCTAGTTCAATTTATTGAAGAAAGCCCTTCTTCTTCTTTACAGCTTAGACATAACCAAATTCTAAAATTAGAAGAAGAAAGAGAAAAAGCTAAAATCATTCATGCGAAACATCAGCAGATCATCAAGTCATCATTTGATTCAATTTCATCTGGTTCTAAACAATTTCAAGTCGGTGATTTAGTCCTAAAACGGGACAAAGCCCATGAAGATAAAGGAAAACACACCAAGTTTCAGAAGATGTGGCTTGGACCATTTCAGATCTGTGAAAAGATAGGCCATTCGACCTTCATACTACAAGATTTATCAGGGTTGAGAGATTCTCTCCCTGTTAATGGTCTGATCTTAAAGAAATTTTTCAATTGAGGAGGTAACCCCTCCTCCTTTTAATAGTATTTATGTAGTTGTAGCAGCATTAGAAAATAAAACTGTAAGGTATCTTCTATTTGACCTTTGCTGTATTCAAAGAGTTTCTCAAAACAAGCAGTGTGATATTTACTTTTAAATAAATAGAAGTCTTAAACAAAAGGAATGATTTCTAGGAAATTAGATATAATTGCATTCTGAAACTACACTACAATCCTAGTGAACCCCTCTCGAAGTTTATAAATATTGTAAATCTTTTTAGATTTTTCAAAATTGGTTACAAGAAGGTTATTAATATCAAAATAGGAGCTAATCCAAATCCAGCATCTCCAACTCCTACCTTGTCATCCATCCTCTCTTAAGGAAGAAATTGTTTATCCCACTTACTCAAGTTTGTGATTACTCAGAGTGTAATTCCAAGAATAATGGATACAAAAGATAAGAGGTCTTATTACAAGCTTGCTTACCATGTTCATAAGGAAATAGTTTAGCCGACATTACCAATACTGCATACCAAAACAGGGTAATGGCTTCAATTGTAAGACAAGGGGTCTCATCACGAGCCAACTTGTTTAGTTAGATTACTACCAGTGAATGGCATTGTCACTTAACTGGCCACCACACCAGGGCAATGGCTTTTTATGTTACAAAATAACAGAAAAAGAAAACAAATACAAAATGTGAAAAACATATTTTGAATTCATTCTATTAATCATGCTCTAAGGTGAATGGGACAATAGACAATGATATGTTTAAAAGGTATCCCTGCCGAAACTATGGACGTTTGCTGGCAGCAGAGGCTCTACCTATGACAAAGGAGTTAATTTTAATAGCTGATTTGGAAAAGTTTTCTGTTTTATCAATATCAACCAATAAACGCCAATTTGAAATCTAGAAGGTATCTATTTTTAACAAAAGAGGGAATTAGCAAAGAAAGTTTTGTTTTGTCTGGAATGCAACTATACCAGTTATATTAGAATTTTCCCTTTTTGATAAAAATTTCTATTTTGAAAAAGTTTAAGTATTTCTATACTTTTTAGAGATAACTGTTTCTTCTAGCGAATCGCCAATTGTTGTTCCCTACAACAACTCCCCATTTCATATCATCACTATTCCAAAACCATAATATGAAATGGGTCCCTTTTTAATTTTTGTTTTTAAATTGGTATCAATTTAAGTTCTATTCTAAAAGGCCCAAAGAAATGAAAGAAAACATCACCAAAAGGCCTCTCCAATAAACCAATCAAAAAACCTTAACGTAAAACGATTCATCTTTTGTCATTGTGATAAAGCGATTGCAAGATCGCATATCGCAATTGACAAAGGGAACACAACTTGGGGACATTTTGATTTCCGTCGATGCGAAATCGCTATTGGGTATCGGTGAAACATAAAGTAACACAATTAAGAACCCCTTGCTCCGATGCGATGCGAAATCGGCAATCGGCAATCGACGATAATGGCAAAACGTAAATAAGCTCCCTCTCGCCCCGATGCGATGCGACATCGCTATCGGCGATCGGCGATTCACCATGTACACATTCTTAACCGCCCCACTCGCTACTCCCGACGCGATACGATATCGCTATCGGTGATCGGGGATTCCAAATGGAACCAAAACAATGACTTAGAATTTTCCCGACGCCCGATCGTGAAAAGGGCATAAGCACAGTTTTCAAAGTAAAACCATAAAGGCAGTCTAATACGATTTATTCGTAATTAAGGCAATATCTTTCGAAAAGCCACTCATCCGCATTCAACCGCCAAATCGCCCAAGGCATGCTTCAAATGAATCATTCGGCCATTAACCGAAACGACTGGTATTAATGAGATTGACAGGCCTTAACGGCCATTTAATGAAAACAGCAAGCTTGCGATCTATTCACAGATTTGATCCAAAACCGTCTTAAGTCGATCGATCACCATGAATTTAACAAGATATATATATATACCTCAGTCTATTTGATTCATGTTATTGTTTCATGTTATTATGCCTATCTTTCTCTTTGTGCAGAATTCTTCCGCAGAGACAGATTTGAGTGGGATGGGAAAGAAGTCCAAAAAGACTACAATGACTTCCGCTTCGCCAGTCGCAGGGAAACCTGTTGTTGATCCAGGCAGTAAAAAGAAAGGGCTTATATCAGATACTACATGCCTAGGACTTACTAGAGCCACTTGGCAAGGAACATATAACCTGATTGACGCTGAAGAGCTGAGGGTGACAGGAATACAAGTCTCATGCGACAGTACTAGCAAATCTGAGGCTAATCTAAAAGACTTGGCCAATTCCTTTCTTCACAGAATAGCGGCCCGGGAGAAAATTCTCCCATATACGGATGTGGTAAGGTGGGCGATCCAAGAAATCCCAATTACCAATAGAACTTTCAGAACTATGGATGGAAGGATTTTCGGTTCTTTTCGAGCCGAAGATCTAAGGCAAATGTATCATTTTCCGGTGGAGGAGAAGAAGTATAACACGACATTCCTGGAGAAGTTCCAAGCAGAAAATGAGACCGAGTCCGAACCAATTCGAGGCTGGAGACAAAATCCAGCAAAGCACAAGCACGAATCCTTGGGTAAGTACTCAGTCGATTCTCTATGTTCTCCTTACTGCTATGCTGGGATTATGATGTGTAGACTATGGGGATTACATGACTCTGCCAATTTTACCATAGAAATGGTCCCCTTAATGGAGGTGGCATGTAGTGGCGAGATAATGGATTGGGCAGATATATTATCCGATAAGTTAGCCACTGCCATCCTTAATTTCATATTTAATTCTCGTGTCACAGAGAGGCTCATTCCGCCATTTTACTACAATGCCTATGTGTTGGATGTTTTATGTTTTAATTCTGAATTTCCTGTGCTCGGATGGAGGTGGACGTTGCAAGACCCCACACCCATCCACATATATCATCAAAAGTTGTGGAAGACCAACTACAAACACCACCTGTATCAAATCTGTAACGATTTCATGTTGCCGATTATTACTCCATTTTTGATAAGCCTGCCCCAAAGATTTCTGAACAAGCAGGGGTGGATTTAACTGCCGTAGCAAGTTGGTTTGGAGAAGAGAAATTCACCTACATTAGAGGTTTTGGCAGTCAGGCCAAGCCCCATGTGCTTCCACTATACATCCTTGATAAGTTACTTGCCAGGGAAGTAGCTTATCAAATCAATGCCGATGGGGTTACTCAGACCCTGAAAAAAGAAAAAAGGCATGTCTGGTCCTCCTTTCCCCTGCAAATTGGTATTTACACTCTGCATGATATCAAACATGTAGAGAAGGAAGCTGGGAAGATAAATTCGCTGACTCTGCCAAGCAGGCAGTACGATCCAAGGAAAATCGCTTACAATGCACTCGACCAGGCCAAATTGGCCAAGTTCAAGCACAAAGAAGACAGATTTGAGGATTTGTTTGCATCGGCCGAGTCACTATATCAAGTTAAATCGCTTGCCATAAATGAATACAATGATGAGGGGCTAGCCGAATTTAACAGAATTAGAGAACAGAGGTTGCAAACTCTGCCTCTAGACTTGTTAGCGACTACTCCAACGATGACAAAATCAAGCGAGCCTGAGCAGCAAAGTAATACGCAACCTCCTACTACATCAAAGCAGCAGGAGGAAGTACATAATGAGAGGCATGAAGAAACCCAAGAAAATGTGCAGCAATAGGATGAAACCCACGCGAAAACTCAAGAAGAGGGCAGCTCGAAAGTTAATGATGATACACAAATTGATCCGAATTTGCTCCAGCAATGGCAGCAAATCAACTCAATCATTGGCAACCTAGAATGCTCTAAAGATGATGAGGTTTCTAAAGAGGGCGACACACAGGAAGCGACATCAAAACAGGTTTCGGGCGAAACCAGCGACCCACCCAAATCAAAGGAAATAGAAATAATTCCTAAGGATCCATCGGGCGAAATCATTTTGCAAATAGAAGAGATTCCCCCCTTGGATGTATTCTACAGCCCTAAGCATAAAGCTGTTGTAAAGTGACAGAGGAAGAGGAGAAGGGCTGATCAACCTTCTCTATTACTTGAATTAACAGTAACGGGCAATGTTGTGTGGAAAGAAGAATTTGATCCCTCCGATGACTTAACAAAGCTATCGCAATACGCTGGAGCATATCAGGTGGCGACCATTGATAAAGCATCAGAGGTGAGCAGTCTATTAAAAGCGAAAGATCAAGACATCTTTTCGCTACAGGCTCAATTATCGGAAGTGCAGCAGAAGGCGGAGCAGGCTGAGCAGGAATTGCAAGTACAGCAGCAAAACAATTATCAACTGACTAAGCAATTACAAGAGGAGAAACAGAGGATTGACGAGAGCACAATCCAAAGGCAAAAGGAGCTGTCGGCAGCATTGGCGCAATTAAAAATATCAACTAAGGGAATAATAAAATCTAAAGATGAGCAAATCGCTCAATTATCAACTCAAATTGAGCAAATGAAAAGGCTCCCTCAGGTAGATGAGTTTAAAGCAGAGGCGCTTCAATTAAATAAAGCATTGATAAATCAGGTTAAGCTCCTATGTCAGCAAATTACCCAGGTAGAACCATTGTGCGAGTTAGTAGCATCCATAAGCGAAAAGGTAGAAAAGGCAAGGACAGATTTGGATCAGGCCGAAGAAACACTGACAAATTTTCTGGAATGGCAAAATTCCGATCAGGGCAGGCAACTAACCCAGAATTCTTGAATCGCAAAAGAAATATTATTCATAGATGCAATCACAGTAATAAGGCAGAAAAGCGATTTTAAATGCAAGCAACCACTAGTAATTGGTTGAAGAGTAAATAATACTCTTTATTGCTAACATGATTCAATGTACTCAGCCATTAACAGCAACAAAGATGTTGGAGCATTCATGCTACCCAGAGCTGGAGAAAAATGGAAGATTAATTGTGGGGATCAACAGTTTAACATGGGATGCCTAATGGTTCTTCTTAGTGAAGCCGTACAGCCAAAGAGCTGCCTTAAAATGCCTCACAGATGCTATCGGGTATATCATACCTGATATTCAAGATGCCACCTTTGCTGCCCAACTCAGCTTGCGCCTCAACAGACCACTCGAAGTGGAGCCAATGCTTGCGATAAGCCAGCTCAGGTTTAAAGGCAAGCAGCCCGAGTCATGATTCACATCGCCGATTGCCAAATTTCCCCCAAGGAGATAGATAGCATTTATTGATGCCAACTTAGTAGGATTTTGTTTCATAGATTTTTTCTAGCTTAGTAGTATTTACAGACCCTTTCATGCATTTAGAAAGGGTCGTAAAGTTTTGTATATGACTTAAACTCTGAAGTTGCACTATTGTACTTCAGGGATAATCTTTTATGAAACTGGACCAATCATTCTGAGTTTAATGTGGAAGGTTTTTATACAAATGTGCACTACTGTCTTTGTTTAAAATCATTTCTGTGTTGAAGGAAGGATTTTGAATAGTGATTGATATCTGGGATTGATTAGCAGCTCACATGGTACTATTATCTGCGCCTGTACTCATTCCTGTTATATGAATTTTTGTTTAATCGCTCTCGCTATTATCGCTTATATATATATGTGTGTGTGTTTTTCGCAGCATCCTTTATGCATCCCACTATTGGCTATTTATAGCATGCTTCTCTTTCAATCGTATATATGTATCGATGATATAAATAGTGAATGCAGTAAATTGTGTTAATCGCTTCGTTTTGACTATTCATATGAAGTAACCTTTAAATGATTGAATATCTCTGTTTATTTTACAGAGTCATCTATATGCCTGTTAGATAGATAAGGATTATTAAACGCTGCATTCCGAATGAATAAATTGTTCCCCGGATTAGTATTAGTTTTCCTATTTTTGTCAATAGAATAAGCTAGTTGCCTATCATTAAAGCAAACTATTCATCACTCATCCATCCCTTTTATTCATTATCGGGAAACTGGTCCCGTTATCTCCAGTCGGAGCCACCATCCCAAATGGAAAAGGAGCTCTAAGGTCTGGACCAGGTGGTTATCCCCCAATGTTGTTGCAGCGATTTTCGAGGCATCAACATTTCTGGCGCTAGAAGGAGGGCCATCCACTATGAATGTCGAGGAAGCCAACACCTACAAACCATTCAAAGAGTGATTCACCCTCTACCTCTCCTCGGACATCTCGTTCGCATTCTGAATCTCCAGTATCCAAACGAGACGAAGGAGAATCAACCACTACTGCTCAATTATATCATACTTCAGAACACTAAAAGTCTGGAGTCCCCTGAAGTTCAATCCATCATCCAGAAACTTCAAGGCTTCTCAATTTCGCCTCCTAGATCTGAAGTATCACAAGGCAGTCAGACTTCGCAATTTCGCTTACCCTCTCACCTTACTAGACTCCAAAGTGAAAAGCTAGGTATTGAACCACCTGAGTTTCCTTTACCCGAAAGGAAAAGGATTAAAAAGACCGCTGAAGGTTCTGGTAGCGAAACCTTTTCTCCATCATCTTCCATTTCATCATCACCTGTTTGAAGTCAAACACCCACTTCACCACTACATATCATTGTTCACCAAGGGACTTCATCTTAAACATCACAGTCTTTTCAGTCTGTACTTCCACCTCCCCCTCAAGCACATGGAACACCACAGGCAATCGTTGGTACTCCTAAAATGTCTCAAAGACCATGGAGAAGTCCTGGTGCAGTCACCATGCCTGCGCCTTTACATCCGTTACCTGATTACACCGAAAAATGGCTACCCAAGTTCAATCGAGATGCTAGAACCTCGGCAGAAGAACACATAAACAATTTTATGCTGTCAGTCAATCTAAAGGGAGTCACTGAAGAAGATGTGGTAGTAAGATTATTTCCCTATACACTGCAAGGATCTGCAGGGTCTTGGTATTTTTCCTTGCCCTCTTGATCCATCACAAGTTGGAATATCTTCCAGTAACAATTTCTCACCAAATAAGGCGATGATAGTCTCTTGGCTACACTCATCCATGACCTTTCCAATTTAAGGATCGAGTCAAGAGAACCCATTAAGGAGTTCAACTCCCGATTCAACAAACTCTTGAACAAAATCCCCACCGATGATAAGCCAAGCGAACAAGTTAGAAGTGAGTGGTATATCAGTGCCTTACCCTCAAACATAGCCATATTTGTGGATAGGGCTAAACAGCCTACATTGGCCGAAAACATGAAGGAAGCACTCGTTGTTGAAAAAAGTGTAATCACCTTAGAAAAGAAAACTGCCCTGGAAGAACGAAAATCCAAAAAAGTGTCCTTTAAAGATGACCCGAAGAAAAAGATCACTAAAGATCCATATGACATGGAGGGCCTTCAGAAAGTCCTTAAAACCATGTCGAACGAAATGGTTGAGATCAAGAAACAAGTATCAGAGTCCTCAACGAAGAAACCATATAGGAATTTCAAGAAACCCGAGTCCAAGCCTCCA